>JANEYF010004333.1:0-10749 GCA_029963845.1 Rhamnusium bicolor | reverse complement strand
ATGATATCTCAAAATTGAGAAATTTCAATTTAAAAGTTCTTAATTGAATACTAATTTTTTGGCCACCCTGTACATTTTTAGGAAATGAAAATGATTCAAAAACATTAATTAGATGTCTCGTAACTGGTATTCACATAAGTTTTTCTTAAAACCCATAATTGTTACTGTGGTGATTTTTTTAATATCCATCTGCAGATGGCATTATTTCAACAAAAAAATTCATTACATCAAAGTAGTTGGGAGATAGCCAATAATAATATAGGAATGAATGGCGCCTAGAAAGAGGCTTCAAAAAAATGTACTGATATACATAGCATTCCATTTAAAAAAAAGGCACTTGGTCCTGTAATTTAGTCTTGGCTCGCCCTGAATGTTCGAATATAATTTCCAGTTATAGACTTTTTTTATCTAGTTTACTTGCAATTTTTTTAAAAATTTCTAGCTATCGTAGAACTCGAGATATCGAGGTCCGACGCAGTATTGCCCCACCCTGTACATAGACGAGGTCTGTGACTAACAAAATTTTACCAAATTTGCCAATATTTGTTATTTCAAATTTTGCTTTATTAGTTTTAAATTATAGGGGTTGTTATAATCTAAATTTCCATTTATTGGTATGCAATTTATACCTCGTTTTCATGGAATCCAAATAAAGTATGTTTTTTACTTGTCATTTAAAGCAAGATTTGCAAAATTGCTTTTATTACTACATTATTTAAAAATTTATTGATGCCAATGGCTTTTTTGGTTTTTTAAGTAAATCAATAAAACTAAACTTAATACTTTAGTCAAATCCAAAATATTTCAAGTCGGTACTTTTGATTTCTTCTAAAAAGTGTATCTATTAAAGTATATTGGGAGTCAGGTATAAAATTTGCAAACTTTAAAAAATATTTGGCCAGTTATAAAAATTGCTAATAAATGTGCAATAAAATTATTGCCGTTAGTTTAAAAACACTTTTGGGTTAATATTATACTGCCAGCCTAGATAATAAATGTTATAAATTTATATTTACTAAAAAAATTATTTTTACCAAAATTTTACCCTAAATCCCTTACCTTTCTTGTTCGCTGATTACGGCCAATATAACTTTGGCTATGTTTACATATTTAAAAAGATAAATTAAAAAAAGTACATATTTTGGACGCTCATTTGGAATAGCGAATAGTGCTACAAATTAAAATTATATTTATATATGGCGCCATTTTGGAGACATGGCAATGAAGAAATCTATATTTCTAACTATTATATGTTTTCTAAGCAATCTAAATACGCTTCGCAGTTTACCCAAATATTTATTGAAAATTTGTGTTGAATGGACTTCCCTCTGTCATGACGGGTTTCTTTAGCCTAAATATACGAATTTCTTTAATTAAAAATACCATCTGAATTGGGCTTCGTGTGTAAATAAAATTCTGTATATTGTGGATCTTTGATCAATAATTCAGACCCACAAAAAAAAAAAATGTCTGACCTAGCAACGAGACGAGTATATCCTTATGTATTTTTGATCGCTGATTCCGAATCCGGAGTCAAAAAGTCGTACACCCCCAAAAAAAAATTTTAGAGCCAAAAAACACCCCCTGAATCGTTTTGTTTAATATTTTCGAGAAAAATTGAATATATTACGATAAAAATAAAGGTGAATTGCAGCGTTCACCCTATCGGTATGAAACGCACCCCATAGAGGGTGAGAACCACCTCATCTGCCATCAAACCAATTGATAACGACAATGACTGAAAAACATCTAAAAATGTATAAGTTTCGTTAGGTTTGCAATAATCTGACGTAGAATTCACGTAATACCCCAAAACTACCCCTATATCGTTATGAAAAACAACCCTTAACTTCAATTACAGAAAAAAGAAAGGAAAAAACATAAAATTTGATAACGATTTCATTATATGGATGTTCTTATTTGCAGAGATCCTTATGGCTAGGATATTAGCAGTCATTTGTCACCAATCTTAACACCATTTGGGTATAAAACGCATCCCTGAAGGGGGTGAGAAGTACTCTTACGTTAGTAGCTTTTAATTCTTCTTTTTTAATCTTTTTTTTATGGTACCTTTTAACTTTATTTTCAAACGATCTTCTTACTGACTGTCGTTTGTGTTGTTCTTTCGTGTCTCTTTTCAGAGACCAACAGTAGTCTGCTATCATGTGAAGTTAAGGGTTGTTTTTCATAACGCTATAGGGGTAGTTTTGGGGTATTACATGAATTCTACGTCAGTTTATTGCAAATCTAACGAAACTTAAACATTTTTAAATGTTTTTCAGTCATTGTCGTTATCAATTGGTTTGGTGGCAGATGGGGGGTGCGTTTCATACCGATAGGGTGAACGCTGTAATTTACCTTTATTTTTATCGTAATACATTCAATTTTTCCCCGAAAATATTAAACAAAACGATTGATTAAAATGATAACATCATTTTCAGAGCGTTATCTCATATATACCCTATTCAGGGAGTGTTTTTTGGTTTAACTTCACATGATAGCAGACCACTGTTAGTCTCTGAAAAGAGACACGAAAGAACAACACAAACGACAGTCAGTAAGAAGATCGTTTGAAAATAAAGTTAAAAGGTACCATAAAAAAAGAAGAATTAAAAGCTACTAACGTAAGAGTACTTCTCACCCCCTTCAAGGATGCGTTTTATACCCAAATGGTGTTAAGATTGGTGACAAATGACTGCTAATATCCTAGCCATAAGGATCTCTGCAAATAAGAACATCCATATAATGAAATCGTTATCAAATTTTATGTTTTTTCTTTTCTTTTTTCTGTAATTGAAGTTAAGGATTGTTTTTCATAACGATATAGGGGTATTTTTGGGTTATTACGTGAATTCTACGTCAGTTTATTGCAAACCTAACGAAACTTAAACATTTTTAGATGTTTTTCAGTCATTGTCGTTATCAATTAGTTCAATGGCAGATGAGGGTGGTTCTCACCCTCTATGGGGCTGCGTTTCATACCGATAGGGTGAACGCTGCAATTCACCTTTATTTTTATCGTAATGCATTCAATTTTTCCCGAAAATATTAAACAGAACGATTCAGGGGGTGGTTTTTTGGCTCTAAAATTTTTTTGTGGGGGTGTACGACTTTTTTGACCCTGTATTCGGAATCAGCGATCAAAAATACATAAGGATATACTCGTCTTGTTGCTAGGTCAGAAAAATTTTTTTTTTTGTGGGGCTGTGTAATCCACTGGCAAAGTGCAATTTATTGATATTGTCACCCTGTTCAAGCCGTTGCATTTTTTGGATATGATGCAGATTTAAATATTTTTCTTTTAGGGCCCTCCATAGCCGCACATATCAGTCGGTTACTTATTTCAGCATGTGCTTAAACAATAGTAACGATATTTTCTTGTTCTTCAATGTCTTGAAATTAAAAAAATTATATATTATTTTTAATATGTTTTACGGCTGGTATTATTAACATTTTAAATGGACCTTTAACTTAAAGGGAGTTTTAATGATAATGCTGGTAATACATTTTCTGTATTACCAGCAAAATATAAATCGAGATATAGCCATTAAACTTAATTATTTTTTTAAATGCTTTCTGATATTTATATTTAGTTTGTTTTCTTGTCACTAAAACTCCCTCTAAGTTAAAGGCTCCTTTAAAATGTTGATAATACCGGCCATTAGACAATTTATCTAAGCAATTATCTTTCATTTTCCCATTTGGCATAATCAATCGCTTGTAAAAGTTAATAAAGGTGCGTCAAAAAATTCGTTCACTTATAGTTTGGTTTACTAATGTATTGACTTTTATAAGTACCTACTGCAAATTGAAAAAATATGTATACAGGGTGATTTTTTTACAGGAATAGGAAAAAATCTAAAAAAAAGTCCGACCCTACGACATTAAGTGTATAAAATTTAAACAAATGATAAATAGCAAAGAAATTTTGGCAAACAGAAATTTAGGCCAAATGAAGTTTATTACCCTGTATCTCAGTAATTAAATGGTACATATAGCCGTTCCTTAATAGCCAAAGGTTCCTCTATCACTTCTAGAAGTTCTTTTTTTTGAGAAGGTATGTTTATACATGTTAACATGTCTAATCTGTTCTCCTGCTATAAATGTAAAAAAGAAAGTCCAGATACATTTGCAGTGTGTGAAATCTGTGAAAATGTTTTCTGTGGATCTTGTGTTAATATTTCAGCAACTGAAGTAAGAGATTTTTCTCTTAAAAACCGAGTTTTATTATTTTTATGTGTTGAATGTAAGCCCATAATGTATGAAAAAGTTAATTTGGCAAAGTAAATTGTATTATACAAAAAACTGATAGATGCTAAAGAAACAATAATAAATGATAAACAAAAAATTATAGATATTCTGGAAGACAAAAACAAAAATGATAGGAACAAAAACACTATGAAATCAAAAGATATAAATAAGGAATTTCCCAGCGGTTCTAAAACAAAAACCGAAATAAACAATACAAAAATTTATGAACTCGAAGAAAGGAAACTAATGCAGAATATTATAGAGCTCGCTAACCCAGAAAGTATTAATCTGGCTCCAGGTATCTCAACAAAGGTTGCTCCTATAAAGAATGAACTTCAGTGCACAAAGAAATAACACTAAAAATCCGCATGATACCAGCAAGAAGTTGTTCTCCCAGACTTTAGCAGCTATAAAATCAGATGAGCCAAGCATGCAGGATGGAGAATGGAAATCAGTTCATTCAAAAAGACCACGAGTCAAAAAGGGCCCCGAGTTCAAGATTGCAACAGGTGAAATAAAACAATCCTGTAAAATCATAGGTGCACCTAGGGGAAAGTGGATATATGTTGGACACGTGACAGGAAAAGACATAGCTGAACAGGATATGAAGGAATACATGAAGGATGTTAAAGGACATGAAGAAGACATAATTGTGAAAAAAACTTAATAATCAAGGTAATAACTCTACGTTTAGTGTTGGACTACCAGAAGCTTTGTTGGATCAAATATATAATCCTAGTTATTGGCCGGAAGAAGTTTTCCTCAGAGAATTTGAATTAAAAAATGCTTTTTTAGTGAAGAAATGACGGAACGTTTGAAAAGAGGTCCGCTGGAGACGGAAAACATCTAAATAATATATTTTGATCATTTTAATTTGTGTAATGTGTAAAATTATGTGTAATATTTTATTTTGAGTACTGTTTAATCTTTGAAGTAATTGACGTATTTCTCAGACCAAACGTCTTTGTATTGTATTATTTTGTAGAAATAAATGATTTACTTACTTACTTACTTACTTACTTCCTTAATTATGTATAGTTCGTCGCTGATTTTACACTTTGGAAATCTGGTGGTTAACAGTCGCTTAAAATATTTTCAGAGAAATAAGTAATCCTCGAATCTAATATTTAATAATATTTAAATTATGTACATACGTTCACCTCATATTTTGATTTTACTGTAGAGATATGTGGGTAATTGATTAATAATGATATTATGATAAAAAAAGACCGAGTATAAAGTTTGCGTCATTCCATGTTTAACCTCCCGATATCTTTTATTTGAATGAAATTCTTTCATGCTTACGGATTTCATAAATAACTCGCAAACATGAATTCCAAGTTTCCTGTACTTTATACTTTTATACTGCTAGGTTATCTAAAAAGGTAATCAGCTAAATTTAAACTGGGTCATATTTATTAGTCATTTATATTATATATTTTTTTATTCTTATTGGTTAACTCTGATTCAGCTTCCACAAACACCAACATATTAAAACCTGAATTTTTATCATCTCCAGATGATGCCAATTTAGTTTGCGAAACGTATGTCGAATGTAGTACCAGGTGTTTCGATGTGTGTGGTAGTATTGTCACAGCAAACGTTTACTTTAGATTTAATTACCTAAAGTGCCGGTACTTTCAGTCTCGGTTAACACTAATCGGTTGATAATATTCAAGGAAACCATTGTTGTAACAATGAGATACAGAGAGACACACAGTATCATTCGATTTGTGTTACTTAAGACTGAAAGTACCGGCCAAAAGTGTTGCAAACTTTTCATTTATAAATGTAATAAAAAGGATGTGGTCAAATCGAATAGCATTGTCAATAAATTGTCTATCTATAATCGAGGAGATGAATGAAGAGACAAATCGAGGAAAAATTTGGCTTCGTAATCTGTAGAAAATCGTGCTAAGATAATATTTTCTAGTGTAGGTAATTCAAATTAAAATTGTCATGTGTTCCAAAGTCAAGAAAACTGCGAATGTTTCTAATTTCGAAGTTGCTGAAAAAGTAAAAAACGTTGGTATATTGTTTGTTTCTGGACCTATATTTATCGTAAAGCAGTGTTTCATTTTTATCTCTCCATAGGTGAAATGATGGTTCGTTACAACGGATACCACTCAACTAAAATGTTTATGAGAGGAAAACCAGTAAAATTTGATTATAAGTTATGATTAAGCCTGGCCAAGGTCATTAATCCTACAGAGAAGTACTGGGTATGCATCATATCATAATACTTGAATAAGTACAATAATAAAAACAAAAATATTTTATATATTGTGATGTATGTTTTTGTACTATTTCGTTCGCTTTAAATTCTTTTTTATGTATTTCCTTATATTTTGTAAGCTTAGTGCTGCACATTATTATTAAACTGTTAAATGACGTTCACAGTGATAACAGTTAAAGTGATAACTAATAATAAATAAATAAATAAATAAATAAATAAATAAATAAATAAATAAATAAATAAATAAATAAATAAATAAATAAAATAAATGGAAATAAATTTTATTAATACACTTTATAAAAATATGTACAAAACTCACCTTCTTAAGCAGATTTATGAAGTAGCTTAGTTGTCGTTATCACAAACTGGAGCACTTCTATAATAACTGTGTAGCATCAGATATGTTTCTCCAGTTGTCTCAGTAAGCGATGTTCGCTTTGTATTTTGAAAATGACCGTTCGACATCTACGGAAGTAATACAGGCATAAGTAAAACACTCTGTGAACTCACTTAACGCAGCTGTAGATGCAGTGCACCATGACAAATTTGTATTAATTTGGTAAAATCAGGATCTTTCCGTAATACACTCTCGAATTTTTCAATAACGGGCTTATTTTTTGCGTCATTTATAGTCTGTAGCTGTGTATTTACGTCGTCCACTATTTGCAGCGATTCCACTAACGACAACGAAGTATTTTGCAATTTTTCTATTGCGTCGTGTAGTCCTTTATAATTGTTATAAATAGTTTTTAAACCTGTTTCAAGGAAAACATCTTGAAAACTTATCTGGCTTTCCTTAATAGCTGCAGCCTCGTTAGGGTTGAACTGTAGTATCACAGCTTTTATCTGTTGAAAATATTCAGCATAATAAAAAGCTGCCTTCAACCACGTTCCCCAACGTTTAAGAATCGGCTCTGGTGGTTCCGGAATCCGAATACCAGGACACAGTGTGTGAAATGCTCGAAGCCGTTTAGGAGATTTGAGAAATACTTTTTTTGTATTTGCTATTAATGCATCTACCTCTGGGACACATTTTCGAATCGTTTCTGCTACAAGATGGAACGCATGCACTTTACACGTAACATATAAAAACTTACAATCGTCTCTTTGAAGAAAAACGGCCCACCAAACGCATTGTCGCAGCGCCGTCGGTCACAAACATCAATACTTGACTTGTTGACAGTTAAAATTTTTCGAAAGTCTCCAACACTACCCGCGTAATTGTTTCGCCAGTACACGCAGTTAGTCTTTTGCTAGCTAGTAAAAGTGGAAATGTTGCTTTAACAGGGTCGAGTACGCGTACTATAACATTTAAAATAGAATCTTTTTTTACAATCTGTCGTCTCGTCAACACATAACCACTGCCGTGTATTTTTTAATGCACATTTAATCCTATTTACAATGTCTTCACGAACACTTGGTACATATCTACGTAACGATGAACGACTTGGTAAATTCACCTGGGGATTGTATTTATTCCAGAACTCCCGAAATGCTGGGTTATCCAATATGCGCAGGAGAACATCACAAGCAATCATTAATAGTAAATCAAACATAAACTAGGGTTCCAAAGAAGACACGCCATTTTTTTTAAATTTTTATGCCGGTTACTATTGACATGAATTTTGCAGCCGTATTTATTCCAGCACATTAAGTCTTGATCACAAACTTTACAAATTATTTTACATCCATCATAGAATAAATCCGGAAATTCACCGATAAATTTATTCACTTTATCAGCGTACGGTCGTTTTCTACTCTTTACGCTCAACATTATATATTATTTATTAGTACTCTATGCATCGACCGACAGATAACAACTGGAGTATGTCGTGGCATCGTCATCGTAAACAAGCGCGCGATGGCATTGGTATTGCGCCCGATCCTGAATCTACCATCGCTTGGCCAGGCTTAGTTATGATGTATGTTTAGTTCATCTGGCTACCTATTCGCGTAAATCAAATAAATGAATAACGCGGTGAAGCCACAAAATTCACAAATATGTAAAAGTGGTGAGTGGAAATATATGGATAAAAGTGATTTTGACCAATCGAGGGTTTCACCATATATGAACTTTGTTGGTATCCAAAGTATCTCATTGAATTATTCATTTGTTTGATTTTCGCGAATATACCTTTCAGCCTTAGTTGGGGATTCGTGTTATAAGAAAACTTACATCAGTAGTACCACCGAAGAATGTGAGAAGTAATTTTTGACAATTCCTTTAGTAGTCATAAACTAATGTGCATGCTAAGAGACATGAAGTTGAAAGCGATTGCAACCGTACGAGAAACGCAGTTTAGAAAATATTCCATGATGTCTTCTAAATAAATGCTGGCAGACAAAGACCGATACCTTGACTACGAGTTCGATAAATAAACAAAATTTTGGTACAATAAAATGGAATGACAACAAAGTAATTTATGTTATTTCTATCTACAGTATTATTAAAACACAGGGTAAATGTTCGAAAAATAGGTTGATATTACTCTTAAATTTATTTTTATTTATTTATTTACAGACATAACGAGATGTTATGCGTGAAAATAGATGCGCACCACTATTCCAGTACAACAATATAACGTACATACGGGTAGAGAAGATATGCTGGATAAACAAATTTCCTTTACAGCACCAGATAAAGTCGAAAAAGTGGTAGTGACATTATTTACCCAAATATTAGACATTGCTGTGTGTAAATACAAAATTTTTCAAATAGTATGAAAATGTTTCTTTACTGGATATATGCAGGAACATTGTTATGGCATATATTTCTAAGTCTTTCAACTCTGAGGAGGTAAGGATCATAAAAGTCAAAATTGTTGGGAGGTCGAGTTAATTTGGAAGATTTGATGGAATTTATCTGATCATCCCCTTATCAACTCAGAATCAACATCTAGTAACCTTCGCTTCAGAAAATAGTAGACTAGATGGATAAATTTTTCTCTATCGAGTTCATATTTTCAAGAATTGCTTCTGATTTCCAATTTCTAAATATGCTTGTGGTGGTGTGGTGGTGATGAGTATTTGCCGTTCTAGCCCACTATGAAATATGAAAGGCGAAAATCAACTAGAGCATGCTATATAATTTTCAAATATGATCATTTACCTATAAAATGTAACTAATATTGATAGTTTTTTTTGTCGGGATTTCGATCAGGTACAACTAATTAAATTTTTTTTTTCTAACGTTTCGGTTTATTACACCATCATCAGAGAACTACAATTAATATAATATTTTAAACGCATAGTTATGGTTATTATACATTAAAATTTACTTACACTATTATTTATTAGGAATTTGCTTTAAAATTTTTCTATTACATGCTATTTGGTTGTCTGTTTTAACGCAACTGAGATATTTTAACCTAGTTTGTGTGCTCTTAAAGTTTTGTTTATGTTA
This sequence comes from Rhamnusium bicolor, assembly GCA_029963845.1. Lineage (NCBI taxonomy): Eukaryota > Metazoa > Arthropoda > Insecta > Coleoptera > Cerambycidae > Rhamnusium > Rhamnusium bicolor. The sequence goes on along the minus strand of JANEYF010004333.1, from coordinate 859 downwards.
CAGAGATAACGTTGGAATGTATATGGTTTACTGTGGGTGTTTTGCTTAAATAGTGAATATATAATAAGATATTTTATTACAAGAATTATTATTTTGTATCGGTCAGATGTAAAAATTGATTTCATGTTGTAATGTACCTCAATTATTTAATTAAGTTAAAGTAGGTTTCGCTTAAATTTTCTATATCAGTGCGATTATTTATGGCGTTGGTATGTCTTTTTATTTGTAGCATTTCATGTATGTTTCTTCGGTTATAACTGGGTTCTTTTTCTAATATTTGTATGTTGTTAAAATTAAATCGGTGGTTTTGTTCTATGGCGTGTTTGGCTAGTGCTGTCGTGTTTTTGTTTTGAGTTTTTATGCTATATTTGTGCATGTATACTCTTTTTGTAGATATTGTTTAGATTGGCCTATATAGGTACCATTACAGTCGTTGCAGTCTATCTTGTATATAGTGTTAGCTTTCGTCTTCGGTTGGTAGTCTAGGTTTTAAGGTTTGTGAAAAAATTTTTCGTGATATTGTATGGTTTATGGGCTATTTTTATATTGTGTTGTTTAAATACGCTTGCTATTTTTCGGATACTGTTGGTATGTATGGCATGGATACATATTTATTATTACTATTATTTGGTGTGTGGGTTGTTTTATTATAGGTTTTGTGTATTCTTTTTTTATTATTGGTTCATAAAAGTGTTTAGGGTAGGAGTTTGCTTCTAGAACTTTCTTGATTTTTTCAAATTATTTGGTCTGTATTTTAGATGTGAAAGTTGGATGGCACGATCTGTTAGGCTATTGTTGACGCTTTTTTTGTAGTTGTTTGATGTGTGGGATTTAAAGTTTAAGTATCTTTGCGACCATA
>JANEYF010004331.1:0-129202 GCA_029963845.1 Rhamnusium bicolor | reverse complement strand
TATAGACACGTGCTGCAGGCATCATTTTGTCATAAGCCTGTTGTTTCTAATGCTCGGCTTATTGCTTCGGGCGCTCTCTCTAATGCCTGGTTTAATTGAGATAAATCCAAATTAAATTCCATACGATTTACCACCATTCATATTACTGACAATAGAATCAAACTCTTTGCAAAGAAGCGTGAACAAATTCAGCTTGGGCATCTTGTCCCTCTACTTGTTTGATAGCCAGCATAAGCGCCTCTAGTATCTTTCCTGCCGCTAGTGACCAATGAGCATCACTTACTACAACCTGTAACAATAAAGGCTGATGTCGTTAGCATAGCGAATGTATTCAGCACTAACTTTAAATTTGTGCTTGTTGTATATAATTAACAGCACCTCCAGCTTTTACTATTTTTGTTTTCCGTCCATCTCTTATATCCTCCTTTGTTTTTGCATATAAAAAAGGCACAACGATAGTAAAAAAACGTCGTGCCCTGCGGTAATATTGCATAGTTATTCAGTTTGCTGTGTTTCATGTTCTTGTTGGGAAGCTCTTTTAACTTTTGCGTATAAAACTTTTTGATTCTATTGAACCGAGTGCTCTAGCGACTTGCATTGCGATTGCTACGTCCTGCTGCTCGATTGTGCCTTCTTGCAATTTCTGTTTTAATCCAGATTCTACTATGCGGAAATTAACACCTTTTCCCTTCGCTTGTTGTGCTAACAAAGCTTCTACATGTTCGTTATATTTGCCATAATTATTTCTCTCCTTTAGTCTTTGTTGGTACTTCTGCGATATATTCAAAATCATTCGGCTTATGCCCGTATGTGAATCGACTAACCTGGCTGATTACTTCATGCCCCCATTTGTAACTCCCAGACTTCGCATCACTTTCGCTGAACCTGTCGGGTGTGCTATTGCAGTAACCTCGCTCGTTTTACCTTGAGAACGATTAGCTCTAGAGATTTCAGCCATTTCCTCACGTAAATATCCGTAAGCATCTTCACCATTGCGGTGGTCAATAATACAGCTAATCAACAAATCCCTCGCCATTTTAATTTTTTGCATCGACAATTGGTTCATACTCTGATCTAACTTTGGGGGTACAAACACGTTTTGATACTCGTCTACTACGTCTACGGATGAAATAGTCCCTTGGCGTTGCCGCGCGTGCTAAACGCTCATCGCGCTCCCTACGTGTGACAACCTCTTTTTGTAGCGCAATGTCATCGTCAATTTTAGCGAGTTGAGCAGTTTCGTCTGTACCATGCTTAACGCTCTCAGTAAGCGTATATTCATATTGCGTCTGCAACTCACTTAAACGTGCACGAGCACTTGTTAGGAATCGCGTACTGCGCTAGTTTTACTGCTCGTTCAGCGCCTTCTTCTTTGTAATCTTGCAGCAGTTTAAATTCGTGCGTCTTAATTGTCATCTAGTTTTATCCCCTTTGTTTTTAGTATTTGGCGACAATTTTTTCTAACCTGTCGATACACCACAATCGCCATGTCGGAATAACAGTCTTTCGTCTTGCTTGTCCAATTCGAATAAATCGACTAGCATTTCCTCGTTACGAGTAATCTGCTCGCGCGTTCCTTCGACTTCTCTGCGATAAATCACTGAAACTGGGCGCCCATTAAGTCTCTATACAAGTCTTGGCTATCCGTCTGCTTTAGCTCGTTTATTTCATACGCATATAAATCGTCTAGCAAGTCGATAATATCGTCAGAGCTTTGAATTTCACCAATTAAATCGGATATGCCTCGTTCATCCGTTTGGTAAATTAACAGTGAAATGAACGGTCTCTCGCAAATTGACGATTGATAGTAAGGCAAAGCGCATTAGCATCTCCTTTCCATTTGACCGTCTAGGGTAATAGATTTAAGCAATTCATTCGATATTAGCGTTTAAAAATATATTCTCGACTTATTTATTAAGGAAAATCGTAATCGCCGTTTTCGAGCCGTTTTTAGTACACATTTTTAAGACCCCGATGTAAATTGTCGGGAATCTTGAATTGCACCGCCTGCAACTTTCCTTTACGATCTGTGTACGTGGCCATGACTTTATAGCCTTTTCGTTGTTTTAAACGCTGATAGCCTCGTTTTGTCCTGCTCCTACGTATAAAATAAAAAAGCTAGAGTATACGCCAGGCTTCGAAATCTCGGTTATTAGACAGCGGATTGCACCCGTTTCACCTCATCCACGTCGAACCTCTGCAGCCTCGTCGCGTAAGTGACCTAACATCTGTTCGACTTCAATGTCAGTCAGTTGCGACAAATAAGATCACAAATAAACTGCTGTACGAAAGGACGTAATAGTTGAGTTTTGAATCGCTCTGGATATTTATCGAATGCTTCTATCACTTAAGATCCGTTCTTTTTGTCGTACACTTTTATCTTAGGAAGAACGTTTGTAGGAATATTTTGCTCCTCCACTGCCTTCTTTCAGTGGGTAAACATATCACGTCGCAATAACACCCTCGTCTTTGAGTGATACACCGCAATATATGCAGTCTTGCTCAAACAACTCTTCTATATATTCCCACGGTACGAGTGGAATTTTATCGCCTGCTCTTTTTGCATAGCTTTAGCTCTTACTCGAATATTTTTCTCCATTGGCTCGACGATGTTCACTACGACAGCTTCGGTAGATATTTTGGTATCGCTTTTATCTTTCGCATCACGTCGGAATAGCTCAATTGCTTTTTGTCTCGTTACAGATACGGCAAGTAAGTTCTTTACACATGGCGCTCACCTACTTCTAGCAAGCGCAAGTCTTGTTTCGATGTAAGCTAGTTTTGCGATTAATTGAAGGTATTCTAATGTTTCATATCTGCTCCTTTTCATTTCAAGTGTTTATATTTACGCTACGCACTCGATTGTGACATCGAGATTTTGTCCTTTATAATTGCTATGTTTAAGTGATTTAATGAAGCTGAGTTAGGATTCTGCTGAGTTGCTTTGTATTCGTCAGCAAGTGCTTTGCTCTCCAGTTTGAACGTGTACAGCTACGTCCTTCAAGATTTGGCCAATTACACGAATTAGTGTTTTAAATGGTGAGTAATTCGGATTGGAATGTAAAGGTTTAAAAAAAACCCTCTCGTCTGACTTTGCAGTTTGCACTGTTTATGTAGGTTTTATATACGTAATATTTTGTTTTAATTACATCCATAAACCCTTATAATTTGATTATTTTGTTTTTTTGTTTTTTGTAGTTTCTCGCTATTGCCGCAAAATATTACGCGTTTGTTTACTGTGATTCTTTTTTGACGACGGTTGTTGGTTTTTTTGAAGAATCAAAACGCTGCTTTTCCACGTGTAATTTCACGCGATTCATCGTCATTTCCAGTTTTGCAACATTTGCATACCTAGTAACTCCGCTAAACTTTCAATATTCATCGGTTGTAAACGTTTAGCGTCCGTTTCTTCTGGATTGCTTGACAAACGATATTTGTAAGAAATTCAAAAACGGCAATACCGAGTAGACTAGCGCAAGCTGTCCGACCGTTCTGCCGTTTGATAAATCATATAAATCACGTACTGTTTTCTTAAACGTTCGTGTATGTTGCAAATCCGCTGTATGCGATTGAATTGACTTAATGTTTCTCTGAAAAGAACTTGGTAGGATTCATGTAAACACCCCTTCCGACTCTGAAATGATGCCTTCTCGCAAGCAATAACGACTGAATAGTTCGCGAGCACGTTTGCGACCAGCCCAGTCAAGCTTTTCAGCCTTCGCGGCTGATTACCTTACCGTTATCCTAATACTGATCGTCCTCCTATTCAATGCGTTGTTTTTCCCAGGTATTTTATTCAAGGGGTTTTTTTTTTATTTAATGAAGGAACCCCCTAATTATTGTTGTGTGGTGTTAAAGGGGAGCGAATACAACACCTCGGTTTCCCCCCCGTGGGGTCCTAACTCAGATTGACTCAGTAGGACAATACTTAGTTTCTAACTTTTTTGGTATTAAAATATGAATAAAAAAGTTCGCTGAAAAGTTGCAGTTTCTACCCTTTAATGTTTTCCTTCTTTTTACTACGTATTTTGTTTTTGTTCTGCGATAGCCTTACGTCGTGTTCTTAAAGGGTTTAATTGGCCTGGTATCTCTGATGATAATGCTGTCATGTCATATCTTCTCCTTTTCTGATTCTATTTTTGTAAATGTCGGCTAAGTTCGCCTAGTTCAGCGATAACCTTCGCAAATGCTGCCGTGACTCATTGAATTTTTGAAACGCTTTGCTTGCGACCATTGGCGTGAGGCGACGGTCGCCGCGTTCCAATCGAGCTTAGCATCGTCGTTGAAATACCTAATTCCTTCGACAATTCGCTCTGTGTTAACCCGAGTGCCTGCGATAATACTTGATTTGAGCTGCGTTCAATTTTGACATTTCCTCACCACCTCTAATATTGTTGTGTAAATTCACCAATACTTTGCAAAATAAAAGCCGCCCGAATGGACCGCTTGAATTTATGTTATTTACTTCCTCAATCTATATAATGACCTATCGTGTAAAATATGGCTTCCTTGTATAGGTGTCTAAAACATCATTTTACAACCTAGTGAACGAAAGTTTTAATACTCTCCATAATGTATAGCCAACAACTAGCTAAAGTTAACACTGACAATCGGCAAAGTTCAATTTTTCTCCACATACTCTTAGGCTAGATACGTTGTACATAAAAATATGGCTAAAAACTTCCCTTACAAAAAATTTATAAAAAATTAAAGGAATAAGGGGGATTTTTCTTGCCTTTCCTCACCTATATAACCAACTAAACGCATAAAAGACCACCTCTGAATTTAAAATCTTTAAACTTGTAACATTAACGTTCGCATTTTAGACACATTTCATAATATCTGCATTTTACTTCCTCATAAGGTATAGCCATTAACCACCTAAAAAACTCAACCTAACTAATCTGCTGCGACTATCTAAAAAATCGCTATTCCACTTTTAGACGATATGACCGCAGTATAGAGTACTTCTCGTCGTCGTAGCCCAAGTTGTACCCCAAAACTGGCGGGAGCGGCGCGTAGTAGTCGATTGAATATCGTCAATATTCTGGGAAGTTGAGCGCTGCACCACCATTAATTGACGTTGCTGCGAACGTGCAACCGTCTTTTTCATCGGTATCCACGAAATGGCGTTGGTCCGTTTCCATTAATCTTTCATCACTCGACCAAAATCCATACTCATGCGAATAGTGGTTATCGCGAGCCATTTACGTTTGTACCATTTTCAAACCGCCTGTTTCTCTCCGTTTCAACTTTCGCAAGTAGACGTTTTTACGCGACCTACATTCTTCGGAGCATACGGCCGCAAATTAGGCTTTGAATGATCGTAGAAAAAATAACAGAAAACAGAACGCGTTCTAACACGCTTATTTTGAAATATTTAGAGTGGTTCTTCTTCTAACTCTCCTTAACAACAACATGGCATCGTATATATCGCATCCTGTCCATGTCCAATACCACTTTTCAAAAATTCAACTGCGCCAGAACATGGTGACGCTTGAGAATGCCAATTCACCAATGGTTTGACTTTTTTGTATTTTTAATAATACACACTCCTCAGAATTACATACATTTTACATTCCAAAAAGGAAGTCAGCAGATTACTTGTAGGGCTGCATCGGGTTTTTATTAACTCTATTTTTTTTTTTTTTTATAAATTAAAATAAATAACCAAATATTGTATGTTGAATCAGTATCTTTTGATTGGTGGTTTTTTTGTTTATCTTGTCAGTATTATCTCGTAAGGATAACGCCAAATATCAACAGTAACGATAAAGGTTCCGTTTGGTTGGAACAACCATTTAAAACCTTTGCGTCCTCATTTTACAAAAGAACGCAAAATAAGTCCGCGTCTATCTATTAATGATATTATTATTACAATCGCTAGATATCATCAATAATGTAATGGGCAAGGAGGCTTAGCCGACATGAAGTTTTATACGATAACATAAAGACTCGTTAATTATTTAAAAAGATAATTAGTTTAGTTAAAAAAGTAGTATAGTTCGTGTATGGTTTGACACCCCTAAGGTGTATTCTATCTGACACCCTATCTTTAACTTCCCGCAACTCACGCACGGTTATCTCGTCTACCGTCTTTGTCTCTCCAGTTGATGGGATTGTGTGCGGTTTTCGCGATGTTCGATTGGTATTTGTGCTATTTCATATAGTTAGGACATTCCCATATCGTGCAGCGTTGCACGGTTACTTCCTATCTCAACAAAAATAATTTCAAACTTTCTTGCGTATGTTTCTTCATATTGACGGAAGTTAAAAATCACCCATGAACCTCTCGCGATAATTTCCCGTCCCTCCTTATCTGTTCCGACAGGTAAGCCGAACTTCTTCGGATTATATTTTACATCGTGAAGCCTTCGTCAATCTCGAAAATAGCTTCGCCAACTACACGTTGGTATGCGTTGATTTCTGCGGTGATAACGTTTATATCGTTTGATAACGATTGTCCCTGCATTTACTTCGTTTCCCATTTCCGATTAATTCTCCCTTCGTTTTAGACGTTTTAGCCTTCTCATGATAAATACGTCGACTTGCGACTAAAATCGTTTTTAGCCACGTTTATAAAGGCGAAACAATGGCGATATGCTGTTCGTAGCAATTTGTCACAATCAAATCGTAACGGAGATATAGTTCTAATAGAAAAACAGCTACTCTGCAAAAGTAACCGTCTCCAATCACAGTTGGCGCTACGATTACGATACTAGTCGCTTGTTGGGGCACGCTCTAGCAAATATTTGCCGATTCTGTTGGCGCAGGGTTTGCGTTTTTTATGACTCTACTAGTTGGTTTATTTGATCTTCCTCATAACGAATTCGCTTTAATATCGTTTGGGATTAATTTGAAACTAGTAATTCCTATGTAGTTAACGATTTATTAAATTTTTTTTGCTAATTGTTTCTATTTTTCTTAGGGGTGTTTATTGGCGTTTCCATATTTCTCTCTACTTTTTGTGTTTTTCGTAGCTTCAAACATGGCTTTTTCCCCCTTCTCTGCTCGAGGGTTTAAGCGTTTCTTGTAATTGCGTTGCAAAACTTAACGAAAATTCTTCCGTTGGGTCGATTCCCTCAGTCGTATTCACATACTACTAATACTTATCTAGGCGAGACAACTCCTTAGTTAATAGGCCTCGTTGATTGTTTAATTCCAATAATAATCAATTAAATTTTGAATGATACTCGCACATATTAACTCCCCCAATCTCTTATTTAAGTAAATATGACGCCACAGATAATGCCATGCTGGGTAAATTACGTATTAAGAAACTAATCAACAAACCCGCGTAATGGGGGAGGTGTGTCGCTGTTGTATATTTGCCAGGACATGTAGTATTTTTTAATTTTTTTTTGTAAGCCTAGATTGATATCCTGGTCATTAATCATTAACGTAGCTTCCATTCATCTGCGCGGGTAGTGAAGCAGAAGGGGTCGACTTACGTCCTGCAACGATAAGTGATATGTATCGAAACAACAAGACTCAAATAAGCCGATCATTTAGAGACTATAATGCAAGCGTTAGGTACAACCGACTTCAACGGGTTTTAACAATAGATGGAAACAAAGACGACGGCCAATAACGGCTATCGTCTCTCTTTTACTCGTATTCTTCTTTTCTTCTTTTTCTTTTAGGCATCTGTCCCCGTGTTTTCAGACGCCCTAGCCACACCTTCAACTAATGCTTTAAGTTGTTCCTCCGTAGGTAATACAATCATCCGTTTATAGTTATATAAATCTTCATATGTAATTAATCGCTTAAATATGCGAACTGCTCTACACTTGTTGTTCCAAGTTTACCTGTTGAGACTAAGCGTTGAAGTTGCGGTATAAGTTCGTTAAGTTTAAGTAGGCGCTGCGTTGTTTGGCGAGTTTCTCCGATAAAATCAGCTACGTCGGATTGTGTTTTTTCGTACCCATTATGGGCTTTGATTTTCGATCTCCACGCGGCTTAGCGTATAACCCAAGTCTCTCCACCATTCTTCGATCATTTAGCGATGCGTCCTTTCTTAATCGGGTCACTCTCTGCCTCCCCTTGTCTCTCTGCTTTTTTCAGCGATAAGTAAATATTCCGCCTCCCATTCGTCTACGTCGATAATTTCAACGGGCACTTCCACAAACCTAAGTCTTGTGCGATACGCAATCGTTGATGTCCGCTAATTACTGTAAATGCTGGCGTACGCTTGATTGCGTTGATCGTTCGTTTAATTCTTCTTGGCGTTTCTTCTTCCGTTGTTGGTGGATTCTCGTCGAGTTTCATTTGCGTGTGCTTTTCCTATTGAATACGAACCGTCAAATACTTTTTCATATAAGTCTGGGCACTTTGTCCTTTACTGCGAGCAAGTAGTATATATTCGTCTTGCCTACACCTGACTTTTTAGCTATTAACTCGCAACCTCTCCTGAAAAAGCGCTCTCCATTTCTGGAGTAACCTTTTCCTTTCCAACTCCGTACAATTCACCTGCAAGTATCTTCCGCTGTAATGCCTTTTGCTTTTCTTCTTCCGTAATACAAGTTAATTACGATACAAGCGTTACCCTTCGTCAACGTATCTCGTAATAGTTTAGTAGCCGTTATATATGACGCTATTTCATTTTCGGGAATATTATTTACGCTCTATGTATTTATTTTGATATTTAGTAGTTTTACGCTTGACTTGTTTAGGCCGTTCTACAATCATGAAGCCGAGATAAGGAAAGCGGGTTGGGGCTGGTTTCGGTTGCCTACGGTAGAGACTCAAAAAGAATCAACTAACATAGACAGCCAATTTATAGATCCTCAATTAAGGTATCCGTATTGTATGCCCTTGTTTAATCGTGATCCTTTCGAATCGATACACCTACTAATCTACTTCTGCCCCGATAGTTACGCTGGATTATGATTTGTCATAAAATGCTTTGTGTGATGTACCCTGCGTGACCGTAGCCATAGACCTTCCTCTCCCGTACTGTCATAGCCGTACTCGCTATTCCCACTCAAAGAGAAGCAGAAACAAGGAACGCTCTATGTTGAGTGCTAGACTTATTTATTGCAACGGCTAAGTCATAACCTTCCAGGGTTATTTTTACGACGAATTGGCTGGCGAATCCTCGTCGCTACTGCTACTAAAGGGTGCACTTAATAGAAGTTGCACCATCGAAAAATTTCGATATAATGAACCCTAAGAAACGCTATTGCTTCCAGGCAATTTTTAGCGTAGATATTAGGATTAAGTCGTTAGTGCGTCAACACTAGCAGCTTTTTTCATATTTATAAATAATCACGTAAAGACTCTGCGACAAATTCCTTCTCTAAATCGAGATAGACGGTTGTTGTCTCCAAGCTTTTTGTGCCGGAAGCTTTCGATATTAAAGCGACATTAGCGCCTTGATTTAATAAGTTAGTCGCAAATGCTCGTCTTAACGCATGTGCATTGACGTTCTTTAAGCCGAACTCTCTTGCACTGATTAATGACTTCGAAATAGCAGCGTTACTGGACGACTGGCTATTATTAATGCCTTGTCATTAGCGGATAAGAAAACGTAAGTATTACGCGTATTGTATTTACGACGAATCTGCTTGTTTTCTCGATTAATACTTTCAACATTTCCGCCAACTGATCATCGATCGGTAGCTTTAACGTATCATGATTTTTAAGGACAACACCGTCCATATCAATCGTATTAGAAGTAAAAAAGTCGATATGACGTTCACCAATTCTCCAATCGTTGTAATACGTAGCCCCGTTTTATACATTAGTAAAATCGCAACTGAATCCACGGAAACCAACGTAAAGTGCTGCGGTCAATAAGCGATAACCAATACTTCAACGTCGCTCTCTTTTGATCACCTTTAACCGTCTTATCAACTTTAATTTGAATCTTCGACCAAAAACGAATCTCAATCCAACGGTTATCGAAGAAACGATTAAGAACCGCCTTCAATGATTTCAAACGAACTAGCTTCGTTGCATTTGATACGTCGATTTCATTTAAGTAATCGTAAATCATCCGCATCAATATCCTCGACGTATCGAACGCTTGTCACCTTGATAAATTCGTTCCATGCAAACTCATAGCTTTCGATTGTTCGCGGTCTGTTACCGCTGATTTCCATTTGACGAAAGACCGTCTTTAACGCTTGTAGCACCGACAATGAATCGCGCCTATACTCTTTGGGCTTAAAATCAATATCGAATGATTCTTCGATGGCAAATGCTCCGTGCTTTCTCGTACGTTTAACCACGCAAAAAAACCTCCTAATCCGTTAAGATTAGAAGGTCGATTGTTGTCCGCTTGACTGTACGATTGTACAGTGTCGAACGCTATGTACGCCATTTGAACGTTGATATAACGCTACAAATAACGATTGTTAATTATGGAGACGGCGGGAGTCGAACCCGCGTCCAAAGACTCCAATACTTCAGCTTCTACGCGTGTAGTTTGCCTATTTAGGATTCACGTAACATTATGCCGACAAACAGGCGTCCTGTACGCTAACCTGGAAATCTCTGCCGATGACTCAGGTGGTACCATCGACCGTATCCCACTAAAGTTGGGCCCCACGTTCTCTACATGGGCGATAGAGGCAGAGCGCTTACGAGCTTACGCTGCGAAAGCTAGTTTTGTTGTTTGCCAGTTATTATATAACTGTCGTTGATGACGAGCCGAGCCCTCCGACGCGCGACTAAAGCTTGAACCATCCCTGTCGAATCCCGTAACGTCCTTGATATATGAATCAAAGCGGTTGGGCTTCGTTCAAACAAAGAGCTAAATTGCTTCTAGTACGGTGGGAGCTTAAGTACGCTTCCATGAAATCTGGCAATCAGTAATACATATTATAAAACAAAACTAGCGATAGTTCAAGTATCCCGCTATTGTATAAAAAATTGGCTTAAATACCTAGGATATCCGCTAGATTGGGCTTTCTATCCATCACTTTTGTTGTTCTATCCACCACATTTCAATCTCTCTCCGTCACTTTCGCCGTTCTATCCGCCTCGCCCAGCATCAACACCTAAAAAGCTCACCAACAACAAGGTGAGCTTTCTCGAAATCTATTAATATTGATTTTTGATTTGAAGGTACGTTCCATTTCGCGTTTGGCTTCTTTTTTGCGCATGTCGTTACGTTTATCGTAGTCTTTTTTTCCTTTGCCGACGCCGATTAAAAGCTTGGCATAGCCGTCTTTGATGTACATTTTCAATGGAACAATTGTGTAGCCGTCACGTTTACGGCACCGACTAGCTCGCCGATTTGCTTTTATGGAGCAGCAGCTTGCGGGCGCGTAGTGGTCGTGATTGAAACGGTTGCCTTGATCGAAGGGGCTAACATGCATGTTGCTAATCCATGCTTCGCCATTGGTGATTCAGGACATAGGAGTCCTTTAGTTGGGCCTTGCCTGCACGGATGGATTTGATTTCTGTCATAGGTTAGGACCATACCTGCTTCGATTGTTTCCTCAATAAAGTAATCATGTCCAGCTTTTTTGTTTTGTGCTAATACTTTTCCAGAACCTTTTGCCATATTCTTCACCCTCTACTTAAAGGTTGAGCATTAGCGAAAGCATCCTTACTTAGGACACTTTCGCTAATGCTTATTTACGTTTTTGATTTTTTCTTTTTGTTTTTCTTTGCAATGCCCTCATAGAACTTTTGCTTTTGTTTCACGCGTTTTTTAGGACCTGGGCTTGAGTCATCTTTGCGGCGACCACGTGGGTCACGATCGCTTTCACTGCGTTCCCCACGTTTGGCACCACGACTTCCACCTTCTGCCTCTTGGCGTCCGCCTCTACAGTTGCCACCACGTCCGCCTTTTTCTTCGTCGCTGCGTGTGCTTCGTTGACTGCGTCCACCCTTGTTATCACTATAATTTTTACGCGCATGGATGACAGTAGGAGCTGCTTTGTTTGTCCATATGAAGTTACCATTCCAACGATTTCAAAGTCAATGGATGACTCCTCAATAATGACATTGGCAACACGGACTGTCACTTCATCACCAATACGGAATTGACGATTTTGTTCGTTCACCAATCATAATCATTTGACGATCATCGAAGCGGTAGTAATCATCTGTCATATTACTGATGTGAACAAGTCCTTCGATTGTGTTTGGTAGCTCCTGAAATATACCGAAGTTTGTAATGGATGAAACGATCCTTCGAATTCCTCGCCAATTTTATCAGACATGTACTGTGCTTTTTTCAGAGCGTCCGTATCACGTTCGGCATCTACAGCACGACGTTCACGCTCAGAGAGTATGGTCAGCAATTTCATCCATTGCCATACTCCACTGTGCAATCGTTTCTCTAGAAGTATCCTTATTAATTATATACGTACGAATTAAACGGTGTACGATTAAGTCTGGATAACGGCGAATTGGTGATGTGAAGTGTGTATAGAAATCCGTTGATAAACCAAAGTGACCAAGGCTTTCAGGATAATATTTTGCCTGTTGCATTGAGCGTAGTAACATCGTTGAAATAACGGGCTCCTCTGGCATACCATCAATGGCTTTTAAAACATCTTGTAGCGCCTTCGGATGCACGGTATTGCCGGTACCTTTAATTAAAATACCGAAGTTCGTGACAAATTCAAAGAAGCGTTGGAGCTTTTGCAGGCTTTGGATCTTCGTGAATACGGTATAGGAACGGTACATTCATCCAGTGGAAGTGCTCTGCAACTGTTTCATTGGCAGCAAGCATGAAATCCTCAATTAAGCTTCCTCCACTACTGTACGTTCACGTAATTCAATATCAACTGGCCAGCCTTCTTCATTGACAAGGACTTTGGATTCTTTAAAGTCAAAGTCAATCGCCCCTCGTGTTTCACGTTTACGACGTAAAATACCAGATAGCTCAGCCATATTTTTTAAACATTGGCACAAGTGGAACTCGTAGCGTTCGATTAGTGCCTCATCCTGCTCCTCTAAAATCATGTAAACGTCCTTATATGTCATACGCTCTGTCGTTTTAATGACACTTTGGAAAATTTCGTGTGAAATGACATTACCATTCCCATCAATAATCATTTTCACAGGATAATGTTGGATGGTCAACCTGTGGATTTAATGAACAAATACCATTTGATAGACGATGTGGAATCATAGGGATTACACGGTCTGTTAAATAAACACTTGTTGCACGGTCATAAGCTTCGATGTCAATGACAGAGCCTTGCGTAACATAATAACTAACGTCTGCAATATGTACGCCAAACATGTAAGTACCATCTACATTTTTCGTTACGGTTACCGCATCATCCAAGTCTTTTGCATCTGCACCATCAATGGTTACGATCGTTTCATGTCACAATCACGACGACCTACTAAATCTGCCTCTGTAATTTCATCTGGTACGCGTTGAGCAGCTGCGATGACTTCGTCTGGGAATTCAGGTGGAATGTCGTGCTTATATAAGATCGATAAAATATCCACACCTGGATCATTTTTATGCCCTAAAATTTTGGTAATATAGCCTGTTGCGGTTTTAAATCCTCTGGCCATGTCGCAACCTCAACAACAACCTTATGACCGTCAACAGCTCCTAATGTGTCTCCTTTGCGATAAAGATATCCATCGGTAGCTTTTTATCGTCTAAGACAACAAAGCCAAAGCCTCGATTAGCCTGGAATGTGCCGACAAAGCTTGTTTGACCACGCTCGACGACCTTTGTGACAGTCCTTCTCGTCGGTCCCCAAATGATTCTTTTAAGACACGAATTAAAACGATGTCTCCGTTAATCGCACCATTAATTTCATGCGGTGGAATGAATACATCATCCATGCCCTCGGTATCGGGGTGTCACAAAACCGAAGCCCTTCGCATGTCCGATAAATTTACCCCTTAGCAAATTCATACGCTCTGGTAGGCCATAACGATTGGAGCGAGAACGCACAACTAAGCCTTGCCCTTCCATACGGACAAGAGGTTTGACAAAGCTCCTTGAACTCCCTCAGCATCCTCAAAACCGAATTCATCCTCGATTTCACCAACAGTTAATGGTTTATAATCATCTTTGCTGAAAAAATCGAGGTAAACGACTTTGTAGTGTATCTTTTTGGTCTTTCATACATATTCCCTCCCTTCATGAAGAAAATCTATTTATAATTATTGTGCCCAATTTAGGCTTTCTAAAAGCGATAAATATCTTCGTGTAATTGATCTTTTTCTTGATCCAATGTAATAACATGTTTTGAATTTTCATACCACTTGATATGCTTTTCAAGTGACTCAGTTTGATTATATATAATGTTGGCAGATTCTGTCTCTATTACTTCATCATTTGTAGCTTGTATGACAAAAATAGGCGCATAAATCATGTCAATTTCTTGTCGTGTACGGGCAATAAATTCGTAGCTCCTGTAGAGATGGCATCCCTTTTTTCAGCAATGGGTGCTACTTCTGCTTCCAATTTGCTCATCTTGTTTTCCAAGAACTTTTTATAATCCCTTGCATATTTCAAGACACCCTCAAACATAATGTCTGTTGTACGGATTGTCATAGGGGCGCACATTGTGACAATTCCTTTGACAAGATATTTAATGCCACGTTTAGTGCCATCACACCGCCTAATGAAAGACCCAGCGACAGCGAACATACTTGATAGCCAGCATCCTGTAACTGTTTGTAGGCGGCAACGACATCCTGCCACCAGTCTGCTGGACCTGTTGTGATTAGTTCTTTCTGGTTCCACACCGTGACCTTTATAGTGAGGTGCCAAAGTAGTATACCCTTTTTTCTCTAAAAATCTACCAAGCATTCGTACATCTGCAGAGCTACCAGTAAAGCCGTGTAATAATAATACGGCACGTGGTCCTGCTTGAAGAAAAATGGCTGTGATAATGATTTGTTCATTGTAAGCACTCCTTCATCCTAAAACACTCATCCATACTATACCCATTATAGCCATCTCGATTATGTCTAGCGAATAACAAGCTGGATCGCAAATTACAATTCAATTTTTGCTATGGAGAGAGAATTTACCATTTAGTTTTGATAAAAAGAAAACGCCCAACCAATTTGGTTAGGCGATATATCTTCAACTATTAGATTTTGTAATAGCAACTGCTAAAATGAAAAATAGTATAGCTAACACAATTGTTGCACGGTGAAGGATTAAATCCATACCACGTGCTTTTTGCTTTCCAAATAGTTGCTCAGCTCCACCCGAGATGGCACCTGATAAGCCTGCACTTTTACTAGATTGAAGTAATACCACAACGATCAACGCTAATGATACGATAACTAATGAAACTAATACTACTGTATGCATTCACTGCACCTCCCGAACTTTGAAACATCACAACACCTTTTAGTATAACAAAAAGTGGATTATGTGACAACTTTCATGATGAAATCATTTTACAAGCTCTATTGAAAATTTACTAGAATCTTGAATTTTATCAATTTCCTCTTATGATCAGGGCTAGCGTTCATTCTAGAAAAATTCTTCCTGAGGTCGCAGTTAGTATACATGCTCTTGTGGTACTGTATTCAACGTGGTTATTATCAGCTATGATGGTTGGACTTTCTTGACAGTAAATAGTGCTATTACCATGAATATGGCACAGCAGGCAAATAGACTAATTAAAAAAATCCCACCTACGAAATAACCCCAATATTCCACAAGTGAACCAAAAATCGGTGGAATTAAAAATACACCTATAGATGCCATCATTATACTAAACCCACTTGCAAAGCCACTCATCGATTTTTCTACACTTTCAACAGCTAGCGTCATCCATATACCATTAAAGCCCGCAAGAGAAAAACCTATAATTGCTATACACATCACTATAAAAAAGGTGGAATAGGTAAAATACATAAGGATTATCCCATTTGCGCTTAGTATAGTAATGATTAATAATACAGCCCCATCGATTTTTATTAAAAAATTTATCACTAATAATCCCCCACAACACTCGCCCACTTGCCCCACTAATTTCAGAAATAGTACATACGCCAGCACTATAAATGGGCCAGTCCTTTATTTCATACAAAAATAATATAATGTAGGTGTTAAATGTCATTTGAATACCCATTAAGATGAATGCAGAGCTATTCGTAAAAAAGAGCCATTTTGAATGAAGGAAAATGCGTAACTGCTGACGTAAAGGCAATTTAGTAGCTATCTCAGTTTGTGAATCTTCTTTTGTTTTTAATACAAAAGGCATTATGAAACTAAACATTAATAATACTACTGCCGCTACAGACAATGTATAACGCCAACCAATGAAAGCTACTAATGGAATCAGGACAACACTCGAGCCTGCTGAACCTAGTGTAATAGACATCTGTTTTAACCCCATTAGCAATGAAACTTGATTTACTGGAAGTATGTTCATAAGGAAACGATTTGTAACAGGATGCATTCCTCCATAACCCATCCCTGCTAGTACAACAAATACTAAGGCCAACGTATAATTGTCGATCCAAGCAAAGCTTAAAAAGCCTGTTCCAACAATAATCATCAAACAAACCATTATTTTACGGGTACTCAATCGATCTGCTAAATAGCCAACTAGCAATGTTGCTATAAATTGACCAATAAAAAGAGCAGTTGGAAGAAATCCTAACTGCCCTTTATTCAATGATAAGTCTACACTAATATAGAACATTAGAGGACTAATGCTTCTCCCAACAAAGGCAGTTAAAAATTGAGCAATGATGATCCACATTGCAATACGTTTCATCTGTTGCATAATCCATCAAAACCACCTTTTACGCTCGATGAGCTAATTCATTTCCACCTAATACAGTGGTCGATCTTTTCAAGTGTGTTGTGATTAGCCTACTTTAACTATTACTATTAAAGTTGTGGTTGGTTTCCGCTACGGGATGCTCGTTTTCAGGGCAAGCAGAAGTCGTGCATCCTCCTCCACAAATAACTAAAAAATGTAGTATCATATATTAATTGACTATAAAAGCAACCATAAAATAGCCTAATATTCTCTAATTAACGTACCTGCTACTCCCTACATCCCCAACCATCTTGGTACGAATAATACAAGGTCTGGAATATATGTTAGGAATAGTAGCACGATAAAGGAAATAACAATAAAGAGAAAAACGCTCTTTACTAGCGTTTCAAACTTCACTTTTTTGCCATCGATACGATGAAAAGTCCTGTCCTATGGCGGTGTTAATAAGCCCTAACGTTAAGTTAATACAAATGATGACTCCAAAATGCATAGGGTCAATATTAAATGCTATTACGAGTGGCATCATGACAGGTACTAGAATAATTAATGCGGCAATTCCATCTAGTATCATGCCGATTAGTAACAATGCTAAATTCACTAATAATAAGAATACCCACATGGACTTTCTGTAATGTTTTAACATATTTTCTACTAACAATTGTGGAATTCGTTCAAGGCAATCATCCATCCAAGAAATATTGGCCATAATAATTAAATATGTTACTGTAGCTGTATTTGTCACCGTATTGATTAGCATTTTAGGGAGCTTTTTGATATTTAACTCTCTATAGACAAATAAACCGACAATTACTGCTAGTAAACAAGCGATAGCAGCAGATTCTGTTGCTGTAAATACACCTGTTAGAATACCTACAACAATTGTAATGGGTATTAATAGATTTCAGGTTACTTTTAATGACTAAAACACCGAATATCTGCCCACGAAGCCCGTTCACTTTCGAAGAATTGTTGTTTATAGCCCATATAGAAATAACTAAAATAAAAACAAGACCATAAATAATCCCTGGGAGAATCCCAGCCATAAATAGAGCGCCAACAGATGTACTTGATAACGTACCGTAAATAATGAAAATCATACTTGGTGGAATAATAGGTGCGATAATAGAAGATCTTAATGTTATAGACGCTGCGAATTCACGTTTATAGCCCTTCCTTCTCCATTTGCGGTACCATTACTTTACTCATCATTGCAGCTTGTTGAGCATTTGCTGAACCGGAAATCGATGCTAAAAACATATTAGCAATAACTGTCACATAGGCCAGCCCTCCCTAAAATGCCCAAAAAGGACACGAGCAAATTGAACAAGCCTCGTTGTAATACCGCCCTCATTCATAATTTCACCCATTAACATGAATAACAGATCGCTAATGAGCCAAAATTTTCAAGCCTGAATACATACGTAATGGTGTAGAATCTAATAGTAATGCCTGACCATTTAAGATGAAATAAATAACTGTCGTAATACCAAGCACCATTGAGATGGGAATACCAATGATAAGTAAAAAGAAAGAAAATAGCGAGTACAATATAAGTCATGTATTTTTTTCTCCTTCTCTATTTTTAAGTGTGTCAATTAAATGTGAAAAGAAGATGAATTGCTGCAAAAATTAATCCTATAAATACTGCACTATAAGGAATCCACATTGGTAATTGTAAGGAGCTCGATTTTTGTAGCAACATGGCTATCATCATCCATTTGTAAGCGTAATAGATTAATATAAATAAGAACGCAATCATCATGCAATCCTGAACAATTTTAAAATCCTTTTACTACGCTTAGATACAGCATCATATAAAAATGTAACTGAAGCCTGAGTACCATATTTCAGACCCACAGCTTCCTCCAATAAACGAAGTCCATATTAATAAGAAAATCGAAACTTCACCAGCCCAAGGGATGGGATCTTTAAAAATAACGAAAAATAACCGCAAATATCATTAAGATAGCAAGCGCAGCCATTAAAATGATCATCAGTAGTTCTTCGATTTTAGTAATAGCATTAATTTTCGCCATCTAGCCATTCCCCCCATTTGCACGAATTCATTAATAAACTGTTTAATTAAGATTTGCACTATACTCGGCGTCAAATGCTTCGATTTAAATACATCTGCTTTAACTCATAAACAGTCATTCCTTGACTGGCAAGTTCTTTTTGAATTCTTCTTCTTGTCCAACTCGTGTTTCTACTGCATAAGCTATTGCTGCTTGTAAGGATTCATTAATGATTTTTTGAGCATTTTCAGATAATCCATCAAACATTCCCTCATTTGCTACGACAATTGATGGCCATACCATGTGGTTTGTTACAGCTACATACTTGGCTACTTCGGAGTATTTATTTGTGATTGTCGCATCTAAATCCACTATCCATTCCGTCAATAACGCCTGTTTGTAATGCTGAGCAATATACTTCTGGTAATGGTAATCAACTTCTGGTGCGCTCCGCATCTTTATAAAATTTTTGGAGCGGCGGACTTGGTGTTACTCATTTTTAAACCTGCTAAATCCGAAGCTTTTTTAACTTCTTTTGATTTCAATACCATCGTACGTTGACCAGCGAAAAAGGTAATCCAACCCTTTTAATCTGTTCCGTCTACTTTTCCTAAAATCTCACGTGCAATATCGGTATGACTTGCATCTGAAGCTTCTTGTAAATTTTCAAACGTGTATGGTGCGAACCATGCAGCCATCTCAGGTGTGCGCGTACTTAAAAGCGGCTGTAATAAAAGCAAAGTCTATCGAGCCTGCCTCTACTTGTTGTACCATGTCCGCTTCAGTCCCTAATTGACTTGCAGAATTAAATTTCAAGCTCCATTTTGCCATCTGAGCGTGCCTTTAATTCTTCATTAAATTTTTCAGCAGCTTTATGCCACATATGATCTGTTGATGTAATATGGGCAAGCTTAAATTTCTTCTTTGGAATATCTTCATCGAACTAGTTGCTGACACAGCCTGATTTATTGTCCGTCTTTGCATCTGTTTCATTTGTTGTTGTGTTTGAGTTACCACAAGCTGCCAAAACGAATAAAAGTGCGAATAAACAACTAACTAGCATAAACTTTAGCGGTTTTTTTATGTAAAAATATCCCTCTATTTTTGATTTGTATATTTGCGTGGTTATGGCTCCGCCTTCGTCTTTCCACTAATTCCCCAATGAACGGGTGGCACTTCTATTAAAAATAACTCTTACACTATCAATTGGAACTCGTGCCGTTTGAACAATGGTAGTTGTAGCTTCTTGTATAATTTTTTTCTTTTGCTCCACAGACCGTCCTTCTAATAACTGAATTTGAACAGTGGCATATTTAGTCCCCGCTACTTCACACAACTAATGTTAGCTTGCAAGTGTCCCATAGTCTGCTTCTATTTCATCACCAGCTTTTACTGGAATTGCATCTGTTATGCCACCTGTTAAAACGAGTTGACCAGGCAAAATACCTCTACCTTCTTTTGCTAACATCGTTAATAATTCAATGACCGAATAAATGGGATGACCAAGTACCGCAGCTCCTGTACCATGTAGTTTCTCCTTCTCCATTTTGTTTCAAAATGACTTCTATAAGCCCAATCACATGTATAAGGTGAGAAAATGCTTGCGCACTCAGCCAAATTTTCGATGAAGAAGCATTATCAGCTATTACATCAGGTAAAGTAAATGAAAAGTTTTATAGCGACTGTCAATGACTTCAAGTGCTAGAAATACGTTTTCAATCGCATCCCATACTTCTAATGGTGTTAAATCCGCACCTTGTAGCTCTTTTTTAAAAACAAAGGCTACCCTATAGCTCTACACGTGGATGAATATATTCAGCAATATAATTTCATTTGTCCTAGATTCATTTGTGAGGTTAAACGCCCATAAAATTGGAGAATCCACCCCTACTTGTTACTGTTTAGCAATGCTTGTTAGGCCCATTTTCCAACCGATAAACTGATTGTCAGCTGTCATCGTTTTTTCCATACTAATTTTTGAATCTCATAGGCTTCTTCTACTGTCAAATTTGGTTTTGAGTTAGTAATCTTTTCAACTGCCTCTTTTGTTGCTTGTGCTTCCGCCACCCGCTCAGCATATTCAAATAAACACTATGCACTCCCCACTTTCTGTTGTTCAATTTTTTGTGCTACTTCAATGATCGTATCCTCTTGTCCACCTACAACATTTAATTTGCCTAACTCTACTAAAAATATCTCTAGCATCAACACCCACTTTTTCAGCAACTATATGGGCATGACGTAAAAAGCTTGAATATACGCCTGCATAGCCCATTACTAAACTATTCGTAATATCTTGTGGATGTGGCAAAATATTAGCACAACATAATCAGCCAGATCAGTATTTGGTATAAATCTATGCCTGTTTCAATACCCATGCGATTTAATACTGCAACCAATACCTCAGTTTGTGTATTGCCTGCTCCTGCACCTAAACAACAAATACTGCCATCGACACGTGTAGCACCTTCTTGGTCGCGCTACAAGTGTAGCAGCAGCCAGGAGACAAATTATTATGCGCATGAAAACCAATCTCAATGTTTAAATGAGCACGTAATAAACGAATACGATTCTGTACATCCAGACGGTAGCATAGCCCCTGCTGAGTCCGTAACATACACGGCATCAGCCCCATATGATTCCATTAACAACGCCTGCTCTAATACTTTTTCGGGTGATGCAGAATGTGACATCATTAAAAACCCAAATGCCTCCATCCCTAGTGCTTTCGCTGTTTTTCAATATGTTGCTTTGATACATCTGCCTCGTTACATGTGTAGCAACACGAACAACTCGAGCACCTGCCTCATAAGCCTCTTTCAAAGTAGTGTATTGTGCCAATTCCAGGAATAAGCAAAACCATTTTAGAATCTCCAGCAGCTTCTGCTGCCGCTCTAATTAACGCAATATCATGCTCTTTAAACCATATTGAAGGACGAGCCTCCTAAACCATCTCCATGCGTGACTTCAATATACGGTACTATAAACTCACTTAATTGCTTCGTTACATAACGAACTTGCTCAGAAAAAGAATTGATGGGCAACCACATGGCTACCATCACGAAGTGCCAACCTCTGTTAAATAGATTTGACTCATCGCACTTCCACCTCCCTAACGCTCATTGTTTTTGCCATTTCTTCAGCCACCTTCAATCCAGCGGCCGTCATAATATCAAATTTCCAGCATAGATCGGTAAATAATCTCCCAATCCCTCCCTTCCAATAAATACGGTAGCTTTCTTTCCATCTACAATCGGATCTAGCTTCAAACGTATTCTGGTATATTCATTTACTTTTGCGACCATATTTTTTGTAAGTTTAATAATCTCTTCGAATTCGCGCTATTTCTTCAAGGAGACATAACACCGTATCACGCATCAATAAAGGTGGCTCTCTTAGGAGTTTAAAACTAATAATTGCCTTTCCTTTTTTGCACCGCCAATCAGCTCAATTTCATTGGATGTTGTTTCTGCCAAATTCATCGATATTAGCTCGTGTTCCTGGACCTGCACTTTTCGGCAATTGTTGCAGTAATTTCAGCGTAATCCAACACTTTGTACACGGCTAATGGCGTAGATGATTGGTATCGTCGCCTGACCTCCACACGTAATCATGTTTACAACAGGCTTTCATATGCTCTGTCAAATTCACCGTCGGTACAACAAATGGACCTACAGCGACTGGCGTTAAATCTATTAGTCTTTGTTTAAACCTTGTAAAGCTTTCACATGAGCAATATGTGCTTTTGCTGATCGTAATAAATAAAATATCACCAAATGTGGTTGCTCTGAAATCCTTCAATCCCATTAGGAATCGTCTGAAAACCTGCCTCTTGTGCACGTCTTAAGCCATCTGATTCAGGATCAATGCCAATAAAGTACTGACATCTCTAAGTACGGAGATCTTTGAATTTTATCATTGAAATCCGTACCAATAATACCTGAACCAATAATGCTTACTTTTTCATTTTTGTCTTAGTACTTCCTCCCTTTACACAAACTCTAGTTCGACTGTACCTAATAGTTCACCGAAGTCGGCTGTGAACTTATACATTGTTCAGCATCCAATGCTGCCGATAAAGCACCTGATAATATAACTTCTCCTGCTTCAACACCAATATCGAGAAATCTGCTAGACGGTTTACAAGCCAAGCGACACAACTTGCTGGATTGCCTAAAACATCTTCTCCTTTCCTTCATTCATAAACACTCCATTTTTATAAAGCTGCATTTCGATTGCTGGTAAGTCAACATTGAAGACCTCACGTTTCTTGACCTAGTACGTATTTTGCAGAGGAAGCATTATCTGCAATGGTATCGAGCATTTTATTTGCCAATTGGCAATGCGACTATCTACGATTTCAAGACTAGCTACAATATAATCGTTGCTTCAAGTACCTCTAACGAGTGACAGTCGTTCATACTAAAGGAGACTTCAGTACAAACGCAATTTCGCCTTCGACTTTCGGCTTTAAATAACTTGATCAACTGGTTTTCCTTCTGTAATTTCCATATTCATTAAAGATGCCATAATCTGGTTCATCCACGCTTAATAGATTTTGCATTGCTAAAGATGTCAAACCAATTTTTTTACCTGTAATTTTATGTGCGTTCAGTAACTTCCTATTTAACGATTTCAAGTTGAATGGAGTAAGCATCTTTCAATGAAATATCTTTAGCTGATTGAGTAATCGGCTCAATGCCAATGCGTGTTCTTTCTGCTTCTAATAATTTGTTAGACCATTCAATTAGATTCACTACCATGCTTCCCCCGAAGTTATAATTTAATTGTTACACGTTTGAGACCTCGCAGTAGAATTCAAAGCTGTGTGCGCCACCTTCACGCCCGATTCCTTTGTAACATCCCACCAAATGGTGTTCGAAGATCTCTTAAATACCATGTATTTTAAACGATGCCTGACTCAATTTGACCTGCAACACGATGTGCACGTCTTAAATCATTTGTCCAAATAGTTGCACCTAAGCCGTAATTTGTATCATTTGCACGAGAATGCGTCGTCTTCATCAAAGGTAATACTGTAACAACTGGGTAAAAATTTCTTCGCGTACACAACGGTCCTGATTAAATCGGTAATAATTGTTGGCTCAATATAACCTTTATCGATAGTAGCTGGGCGACCACCGCTGTAAGAATATTGCCACCCTCTTCTCTGGCAATTTGAATGTAACCATTACTTTCTTAATGCTCTTTCCCTACGACGAATTGATATCTGTCGTTGCATCAAATGGATCTCAATTTTTAATTCTTTTGTACGACTACAAATTTCTCCTAGTCTTTTTATAAATATCACGTTCTACATATATACAAAACCACAGAGACACACTTTGCCCTTGGTTTGTAAAGCTTGATTTTAACGTTGTTGCAAGAACTTCATCTAGGTCCGAATCTTTAAAAATAATAGTAGGATTTTTGCCCCCTAATTCAAATGAAACTTTTTCAATGTAGGGGCAGCAGCCTTCATAATAGTAGTACTGTTTTGTTTCCTAAATGTAATAGCATCTACATCAGGGTGTTCTGATAGAAAAGCACCTGCTGAATTTCCACCAAAACCATGAACTAAATTTACAACACCATCTGGTATCCCCGCTTCTTGACATAATTCAACCAAGCGAGTAACTGTCATTGGTGTAAGCTCCATAGGATTTTCATGACAGCAGTACTACCTGCTGCTAAGCAAGGGACTAATTTCCAAGTTAAAAGTAGTAATGGTAAATTCCAAGGATTAATCCTAGCCACGACACCTACTGGTCGTGTCACTGAATAATGAAGTGCCATATTGTCTTGGTTATAAGATTCATTGCCAAGTGAAGTAACGTAATCCGCAAAGAAGTGGAAATTATGTGCTGCACGTTTAGTATCCCATTTCTATCGCTAAATGATACGGCTTGCCTGTATCAATAGTTTCTAAAGCAGCAAGTTCTTCAACATTTTTCTAAAATGAGGTCGCCAATACGTCGTAACGGTAGAGGCGCTCTTTGACAGTGAATTTTTCCCTTGGTCCTTTAAAAGCAGCTTTTGCAGGTTGTACTGCTGCATCGACTTCTGCCCTAGTCGCTTCTGCTACCCATCCAATGACTTCTTCTGTAGCAGGATTTATATTCCTCAAACACTTTCCCATCTATAGCGTCAATGAATTCACCGTTTATGAAATTACGACAATTAATACTTTTCGTTTTGATTAAAAACGATGTGTTGCATCTCTTTTCCTCCTCAATTATGGAGCGACTTTAAGAAAAAGAGGTGTTTTACCTTTTTCTCAAGGCCGCTTTATGATTATTCTGAAATTTCAACAACCATTTCTATTCCAATGGCTGTATTAAGGAAATTGGGCCCCCAACTGCTGAACAAACATGTTTGCCTCGTTCTCCAAAAACATCCACTAGTAAATCTGATGCACCATTCATAACTTTTGGCTGTTGTGTAAAATCAGGCGTAGAATTGACCATTCCTAAAATTTTTACAATACGCTTCACCTTCGATAAATCACCTAATTCAGATTTCAATACAGATAACAGGTTAATCATCGATTGGCGACAAGCTGCATAGCCATCATTTACTGTTAAATCTTCACCTAATTTGCCATGATACTGATCGACACCTTGACCTGATGTAAAAATTAAATTACCTGTTCGTACACAACCAACGTAATTTCCAACTGCTTCCCTTGGCTCAGCAAGTTCTATTCCAAGCTCTTGCAAGCGTTCTTCAGGCGTTTTCACTTGATTTACCATTCTAGAACCCTGCTCCTTTCTACATTTAAAAATGACATAGCGTTTTCACCTAGAATGGCTTTACGTACTTCTTCTGATAAGTCCAAGGTTTCATCTATGATTTTTCCAGGGGTTAATTTCTCTTAGTAAAAATGGATAGTCTGATCCCATCATAATTTTCTCATGGCCAAAACGTTCAATTAAGTAATGTAGATTTTGTGATTCATATACTAATGAATCAAAGTAAAAATTTTCGTGTAGTGGCTTGGAGGACATTTTGTACGTCTAAGGCTTAGCCAAACATCCCAAACCTTGGTCTAGACGTGGAAGAATATAAGGGAATGATCCGCCACCATGTGCAAAACAAACCTTTAAATTCGGACACTTTTCCATTACACCACTCCACACCAAGCTCGCTGCCGCTAAAGCTGTTTCACTCGGCATGCCAATTGTATATAAAAAGTTATGTCTTGGTGTTCTCTCTTGTGCTAAGGTTTCCCAAGGATGAATAAAGAGCGGCATTTCATATTGTTCTGCCGCTTCAAAAAATGGCAGTAAATACTCGCTGTCCAAATTTTCTCCATTGATATTAGTGCCAATTTCAATTCCGGCTTGACCTATTTCTTTGCACCGTTTTAACTCCACAACAGCCGCTTTTGCATCTTGCAACGGTACAGTTCCTAGGCCGATAAAACGATCTGGATGTGCTTTAACAACATCTGCAATAAAGTTATTTTGGAATTGTGCAAGCTCTACCGCTTGTTCAATAGGTGCCCAATAAGAAAATGTGACAGGTACGGGTGAAATAACCTGCATATCTACACCCTCATGATCCATATCCTCAATGCGTTTTTTTGTGTCCCACACTTGATTGGTCACTTCCCTAAATACTTCACCACTTACCATAATATCCGCTCCACAAGAACATTTTTGCTCTAAGACAGGCCACTTATCATTATCATACTTACTAGCAAAATTCGGTAAATCTCTCGGATAAATATGTGTATGAAAATCGATTCTCATTGCCATTCACTTACAGTCTCAGGCATTACATGTCCACAACTATCACATTGACGTAAATCTTTAGAAGCGTTGAAGTAATCAATACCATCTGAAATTTGTTTCCCAATGTTTGTTACTTTGTACGCGTAGACGATACAATTCATGGTCACATTCACTGCATAGCCATACTAAATCCTCTAACTCGCCTTCTTTACGTTTTCTCTCCACGACAATTCCATATGTGTCTGCAACACGGTGTGGTGAATGAGGGACGTTTGCTGGTAGCATAAACATTTCTGCCTTCCTTCACTTCAATTACTTCACGTTTACCTTCATCATTAATAACCTCTACAAAACAAGAACCTTTAATTTGATAGAATAGTTCATCTGATGGGTCAACATGGAATTCACGACGAGCATTTGGACCACCAAGCAACATAATTAAAAACTCAGGAGTCTTCCCATAGCACTTTATTATTCAATGGCGGTTTTGAGTAAATGCTTGTTCTCCTCAATGATTTTAAAAATGTTTTGAGAACGGGCTTGTAATTTACTTATTTGCGTTGAATTGGACATAATTGAATTCCTCCTAATTTTAAATTTAATAATTTATTGTCATATAGCCTAGTTGTCTCGAAATTAGTTCTGCTGAACGAATTACCTCACGAACAATTGCCTGTTTATCTTACCGTTCATATAACTTTTTTCACCTACTAAGTTAAGGGCTGCTACAACTTGACCATTATAGGTTTTAATAGGTGCTGCAACCCCATAAGTATTGGACGCATTTTCCTGATCGCTAATGGCATAGCCGTTTTTATAAACTACTTCAAGCTCCTTTTTCAAAATCATCTACAGAGGTGATAGTATTGGCAGTTTGCTTAAACATGCCTTTTTCCAACATCGGCAACATAAATGCTGGATTATACGTTAATAATACTTTCCCAATGCTTGTTGAATAAGCAGGATAACGAGTCATACCGACAAATGTTGGTACTATATCCGCATGTGGAGACATAGCCTTGTATACAAATCGAACTTCCCCATTATCAAACATCCCAATATGTGAAGTACCTTTAAAACGCGCAACCAAATTACTTATTATAGGGCCTGCTTCAAAATTAATTTCTTGGTAATACATAACTTTGTTACTCCACTCAAGAATTTTCCAGCCTAATCGGTAACGCTTATCACTGCCTTGCAAGAGAATACTTTCTTGACACATTGTTTTTAAGAAATGATGGACTGAACTCGGAGGTAAATTTAGCTTTTCTGCGATTTCTTTATTACTTAAAGATGGTTCGCCATCCAAAAATAAATCGATAATGCGTGAGATTTTTTTTACCGATGAAATCAAATGCTTCACCTCCAAGTTCAATTTATACTGTTTGTTTCTCGCCTACATCTTCTTTCGCAAGAATGGATTCAACTAAATCAAAGGAGTACCGTTTCTTAAATTTATTGTAGTAAATAGCACGTTTCCGTATTGGATCTCCTGTATAATAGCGTTCGTATTGAAGCGCTCTCATACCAAACCCTTCACCACATAAATCCCAGGCTAGCTTAAAGATTTTCATTCTTAGTTCTGCATCTACACCTTCTCGTCCACCATAATGACGATCAATGCTTGGACGAAGCTCTAGATTTAAGAAATCAGCTTCAGTTGGCATCATTAGCAAACCGCCTGCACCAATTGTTTGCATGACTTCAATGGCTCTCGGATATATTTCTGGCATCATGCCGCGAATGGTCTCTAAAGCATCTGGATTTAATCGCGCTTCACCATGCTCTGTTACTGTAAATTCATGCTCCGCTGTTCGAATCAATGCACGAATGACTTCTACATATTGCACTAATTCGCCTAGGTCACGTTGCACATTTAAATATTGATCTACACCAATCGAATCAGCGACCTTACAAGCTACCTCTACAGCAAATGCCAGTTTAATGTATCCTCTAACCCCTGACTGATGTGCGGGCTGTTCAGCAATACCTGTCATTGGATACAGCAAGTTCGCAGCCTCAACGTTGTTATATAAAAACACACGATCCCATGGTACTAATACATCTTCAAAAATAAGTAGTGCATCCATTTCCTCATAGCGAGAAGCCAGTGGATGATCGAATGTTGAACGTGTACCATCTTGAACGGGTTCACGACAAATAATTTTTAACCCTTTCACATCAATCGGTACAGCAAAAGCTAATGCATAACGCTCGTCTCCTGGTACAAATCCTGGGTATGAATAGATAATGACTTCATCCGTAAACGCCGCTAATGTTGCTAGCATTTTTGCTCCGCGGACAACTAATCCATCTGGACGTTCTTCTACTACACCTAAGTGCGTAAACTTATCTGTCTGTTCATGTGATGCTTTACTTCGGTCATTTTGTGGATTCACAATGGCATGAGTTAAGAACACATCATTATCTCGTATATAGCGATAATAAGCTTCAATATTCTTAGCCCAATCTTGGTTGTATTTCGCCAAGAACCAAGAATTTTGTGCTAAAGAAGTTACCACTGTATTTAAAAAATCTGGTGTTCTCCCCATCAAGCCAAAAGTTTGGCGAGCTACTACTTCAAAAGCTTTACTACGTTTCATAATATCTTCGTAGGATTTTGCAAAAAGGAATGAAGTGGCTACACGCTCCCTGTTTCATCACATACATGCGTTAAATCTTCTTGATATTTTGGATCATGTTGTAAATCATATAACTTTGCAATTTCTTTAATTGGTTGTTGAAAATAGGGTTCATCGTAAACACTCTCTACTAAACGACCATTTAGCCATACTTCTGGGTTTCTTGACTTTAATGCATCCATAAATTGTTGCCCTGTTCTAATTCCCATAATTAATAATCCCCTCTACTAAATAACTATTGTTGTATGAACTGTTTTGTCGAGCCCATCTTGCCTTCAAAAATGTAAGCGCTTCACTATTAGTGCGTCCAAAATTAAGGATTTCTCCTATAAATAAAACATGGTCTCCCGCATCCACTTCTTTCCATGGCTTACATTCGATAAAAGCACAAACATCTTCAATTTTTGGAGCTATACCATCTTTAATCCATGTAATTTCAAGCCCTTCTTGCTTACGTCCTGCAAACTGCCATGCTATAGACTCCTGTTGATCTGATAAAATATTAATTGTAAATGCATTGTTTTTCATTTGAGATAACGCATTTGCTTTTTTATCAATAGATACTAGTGCTAGAGCAGGCTCTAACGAAACTGAAGTAAATGAGTTCACTGTAATCCCATTAATCCCACACCATCAAACCAAGTAACGACCGTCACACCTGTAGGAAATTTTCCAAATGTTTGTCTAAGTAATTTTGTATCCATTTATAGCACCCCCCTTTAATTTATTATCAGTATCATAACAACTTCTCTTCTCCTTGAAATGCATTATATTTCAAATAGTTGAAATCAAATAAAATTTTTTCTACTTTAAACCTCTTTTTTCTATAAAAAATCATTTTTATCTATTTTAACAAAATGATATTTTTGTTCGATTTGATAATCTACTAGTTTAATATGTTATATTTCGTTTGAACTCTCTTTATCTAAAACTATATCAATATTTTTATCGATTCACACTGGAATTAACTGAAAAATCTAAAAATATTTCTATTTATCGCCTGTTTATAAGTTAAAAAGGAAATATCTATATAGATTGCTTCATGCCATTGTTTATTAATAATTGAACTATGGCATGGTGACGGCTTGCCATTTAATAGAACTTGTACTATACACGGTAATAAAAAAGTTGCCTCAAAGCATTTTTACATACTTCTGAGGCAACATATATTTAGTGAACTAATCGGCAATGAAAGTTACCTATTGGCGGCATCATTAGCTACGGCTTTCAAACTAAGCAAACCCACTGTTGAACCAAATGATTTTAAATGCGCAGAAGTTAAGTGTATTTGGCAAGTTAGTGTTGATGGTCATTGGTATCATCTTCATTTAGCCCTACCCTCTGCAGTTTCCTACAAATATTTTTTAGTTTGTGATGAAAAACTAAGTTAAGTCATTTATGGACTACTGATATTTATTTTGCTGCGACTAGTGCCAACTATACTTATGCAAAGACTCCATTTATTGTAGTGACTATGACAATGCTGGCTATTTAGCAATAATTGAAATTGAAAGCGGTTGAAGAAGTATTATTCAAGAATGAAGTTCTTAAATTAGAAGGCTCACAGCATCACCAAAGTTATACTGCCTCAATCGAATCCATGTGATAAACGCACAGATTCTTTCCATTCTTATCTCTTCATTTACAGTATTACCATATTTTATTAACAAATATTTAACAGTAGCTTTACACCCTTCCTTTACACTTACAATTGAAATCATTTAAAAGGAGGAAAATCATGAAATACGCAAAAAAATGGACTTCATTGTTTTTTGTAGGCAAGTGCTGTAACGTTATCCGCAGTTAGTATCCCACAACAAGAGGTAGAAGCAGCCGAAGTAAAGAAACCGACAAATGTCATTATGCTTGTAATGGATGGGAGCAGTAATAATGCGGTTTACCCTTTCTCGTTGGTATAAGGGTGAGGGCTTAGCAATGGATGAGATTTTATCTGGTGCTATGCGCACGTATTCTGCTGAATCAGCCATTACAGATTCTGCGCCTGCTGCTACGGCTTTAGCAACTGGTCATAAATCGAATGATAAATATGTAGGCGTTTTACCATCCGTGATTAATTCCCCTGGTTTAGCACAAATTGCTCAACAAGATGCCTTCCGACCTGTAGCCAATGTGCTAGAAGGAGCTAAACAAAAGGGCAAGGCGACTGGACTGATTTCTACTTCTGAAATTCAACATGCAACACCAGCTGGTTTTTCAGCGCATGTTAACAATAAAGTCAATATGGTGATATTGCTGAACAGCAAGTTTACCAAAATATTGACGTCGTTTTAGGTGGTGGCTTAGAGTCGCTGTCACAGGAACTACAAAAAATGCCCGTCAAGATGGCGAAGAATTTCAATCCAGGTTCTGAAAGAAAAAAATTATGATTTAGTTCAAACACGTGATGAACTATTCAAAAGTCAGTCTTCAAAAATTTGGGGAAGCTTTGCACCAAGTGCACTTGCCTATGATTTAGATCGCGCTAAAACAAGAGCATCCGAGCCTACGCTTGCTGAAATGACAAACAAGGCAATCAATACGCTAAAAAAGGATGAGGACGGCTTCTTCCTCTTTGTTGAAGGTAGCAAGGTCGACTGGGCAGCACATGCCAACGATACAATCGGTATCATTAGCGATATTTTATCGTTTGATGATGCTGTAAAAGAAGCAGTTAATTTTGCGAAGGAAGATGGCAATACATTAGTTATTGCCGTAACAGACCATGGAAATAGCGGGATTACGATGGGGAATGCCACAACACGACTAATACCTACTCCGGTATTCCAGTCTCTACTTACATTGATCCGTTGAAAAAAGCGTCCATGACCGTTGAGGGAGCATTAAGTCAATTAAAAGAAGACCGTTCTAATTTAAAAGTGGCTGCCCTTTATGGCTTAGATCAATTAACAAAGACTGAATTGACTAAACTAAAACTTTCTAAAGACTTAGGCAGTGAAATGGTCAAAATGCTGGCAAATCGTGCGAACATTGGCTATACGACAGGTGGTCATCTTAAGTGAGGATGTGTTTTTATATTCATTCGGTCCATCTAAGCTGACAGGGCTAGTAGAAAACACTGATTTAGCTCATACAATGGCGCAATTCATGGGCTTTGACTTAAAATACACTTACAAATGATTTATATGTACAGCAACAAGGCATTTACGGAAAAAGGCTTTACAACAAAAATTGACTTATCCGATAAAGAAAACCCAATATTTATTGCACAAAGCAAGATGTGATGGTGAAAATCCCAGTCAATAAAAACACAATGCTGTATGAGCAAACTTCAACAAACACTGTAAAGACCCATACATTTGACACAATAAATATCTATAATGGCTCTGAATTTTATGTATCAAAAAAGTTTTGAATGCCGTGAAATAAAAACAATAGCGCGAACATAAGTTGAGATTATTCCCTTATGTTCGTGCTCTATTATAAAAAGACCAACCAATAGTTTGTAAAATCCACACTTTCCCCCATAACCTTAAATTTACCTTAAATTAATCTTATGATTTACTGAATTCACCTTAATTCAGCAACATTTTTCTCCAATTCCGTCAAATCAGTGTTAAAAACATAAGGTAAGGATTTTTCACTAGTAAATTACTATTTTTTGAAAATTTAATCCTATACTTTTTCATTGGAGGTGGACAAATGCAATCCATCAAAAATAACACCTTTGCGCTTTATTGCCTTGACTATTTTATTTGATCGTTTTGGTACTGCTGTTTCTTATACATGGTTTCCATGATATGAACGCTGGACCATTTATATATACGGAATTTTAAATAAAGGAGATTTTATAATGTTAAGTATTTTAGCAGCTATTGAACGCGTGGCCCTCCAGCAGCCACAAAAAACTGCTTATCAAACGCACCATGCTTCCTTAACATACGGTGAGCTTTGGCACTTATCGGATAATGTAGCTGATTATCTGATGAAGCTTAACTTGCGGAGACAACAACCTATTGTCGTTTATGGACATATGTCCCCTCTACAAATTGTCGCCTTTTTAGGTGCTGTAAAAGCTGGTCATCATACGTACCTGTTGACTCTTCAACGCCAATAGAAAAGATTACAGCTTATTTTAGAAGCATCTGGAGCAGGTTTATTATTGACAACAGAGCCATTACACATGCTCACGAATATCCCTGTTATGGCGGTGAGTGATGTCTTAGCGAGTTCCTCAAGGACGTTACCCTATCATCAGCGACATGGGTGCAAAACGAGGAAATCCATTATATTATTTACACTTCTGGTTCAACTGGTCAACCAAAAGGTGTCCAAATAACAGCTAGTAATTTAGCACATTTTTGTCTCTTGGATGCACACGAAAACTTCCCTTTACAGGACGACGGTGTATTTTTAAATCCAAGCGCCTTATTCCTTTGATTTATCTGTCATGGATCTGTACCCGCTCTTGTTGGAGGTCACACACTTTACGCGATTACACAGCAAGAAATCGCCAATCCTAAGCATTATTTGATTCTTAGCTACGTCGAATACTCGTGTTTGGACTTCTACACCTTCCTTCAAGATGTGTTTAATGAACAAAGAGTGGAACCAGCAGCTCATACCGACATTAGATACTTTTTTTATTTTGCGGCGAGGTTTTACCAATAGCGGTATGTAAAGAGTTAATGTCACGCTTTCCACAGGCTACCATTTATAATTTATACGGTCCTACGGAAACAACGGTTGCGGTATCCTATGTAGAGGTGTCCAAAGCATTAGTGGAACGCTTTGAACAATTACCGATTGCCCCTATAACGGAGCCGAACGTCGCTTTATTAGAAGATGGTGAAATTGTTATTTCAGGCCCAACTGTCAGTGCAGGGTACTTGGGAGCGCCTGATTTAACAGCGAAGGTTTTTTCAACAGTAGCTGAACAACGCATCTATTTAACAGGTGATTTAGGCTATGAGCAGGATGGTTATTTATTCTTTCTGGGCGCAAGGATTTCCAGGTTAAACTACATGGTTATCGTTTGGAAATTGAGGAAATTGAAAAACAAATTAGCAACCTACCACCCGTTTCAAGCTGTGTTGTTGTACCGATTTATAAAGAAAAGGAGATCATCTCGCTTAGTGCACATGTTGTTTGCGCGAGCCATTAACAGACTCTCCCTTCAAAATGACAAAGCAGTTAAAAACACTTCTATCAGAGTATTTGCCTGCTTATATGGTACCAAAAACGTTTAAATATATGGACGCTTTACCATTAAATCCGAACGGTAAGGTTGATCGTAAAGGATTGGCGGTTATGGAAATAGTATGACGCCTTATGGAAATATAGCATTCTTTGTGATCATCGGACTTTTATTACTACCAACAATCCTATTGGGTTTACAAGGCAAATCTTCTAAATACTATAATCTATTTGTGTCATTGATTGTCTTAGCTCTTATCTTTGGACATTCATTGAATGGGTCCATTTCGCTCATTCTATTTACGGTCTTTCAGATAGTCCTTATTGTGGCTTATCAGCGTTACCGCCGTTCAGCAAAATAGTGGAACAATCTTTATAATAGCTGTACTCTTGTCGATATTACCACTTGTCCTTGTGAAGGTACTACCGATTCTTGGATTACATCATTTATTTGGCTTCCTTGGTGTGTCCTACATTACATTTAAAGCAGTGCAAATGATTTTAGAAACCCGTGACGGCTTAATGAAAGAGAAAATTCCTGTCATAGAGCTAGCATATTTCTTACTATTCTTCCCTACAGTATCATCAGGGCCGATTGATCGCTGGCGACGTATTACAAAGGATTTTCATACTGTACCTTCCTCGGAGGATTATCAAAAGCTGCTGTTAAGTGGGCTCAACTATATCTTTGTCGGCTTTTTATATAAATTTATTTTGGCGTATTTAATTTACAACTACACCCTCATTTATTTGCCAAATCATACGTATAACTATTTGACACCTTTCCAGGGGCAATTAGCGTATATGTATATGTATAGCTTTTACTTATTCTTTGATTTTGCTGGCTATAGTGCATTTGCTGTTGGTGTGAGCCGAATAATGGGCATACAAACGCCTATTAACTTTAATCGTCCATTCGCAAGTCGCAATATTAAAGACTTTTGGAACCGTTGGCATATGAGTCTTTCCTTTTGGTTTAGAGATTACGTCTATATGCGCTTTGTGCTTTGGATGACGAAGAAAAAGTGGCTGAAAAATAAATTCGCTATTTCGTATATAGGCTTCTTTTTTACTATTCTTTTTAATGGGTATTTGGCATGGCCTAGAATGGCACTTTGTGGTCTACGGACTCTATCATGCCCTATTAATTATTAGCTTTGATAAGTTTGAACGCTGGAATAAAAAGCATAAGCGCTGGCCTAAAAATAAGTGGACCCATGCTATTGGCGTCTTCATTACGTTTAATGCCGTATGCTTTGGCTTCTATATTTTTTCTGGCAAATTATTTTAACCAAGGGCTGAAAGAGCCTGTTCAATAAAGGAGAATTATTAATGGATCAACAACAAGTTTTAGAAATGCTAGTCGAGTTATGTGAAGATGAAATTATTGTAGAGAACCCAGATATTGATTTATTTGAAGAAGGTTTGCTAGATTCGTTTGGGACAATTAATTTATTAGTAGAAATTGAAAACCGCTTTAATATTTCTGTACCTATAACTGATTTTAATCGTGAAGAATGGAATACACCGAATCGAATTGTAGGGAAATTAGCTGAAAGACAATGATGAAGAAAGGCTTTCTCTCTCTATTTATCGCCTTTGCTCTTTTTACTGGCTTTGTCTTCTTTCCGAATGCATGGATCAAGGCGTGGATTTCCGATGAGGATGTGGAGCAAGCCAAAACAAACATGTCTCCACTTGTCTTTCAAGGTACGTATTTACAGGAACGCATGTTACAGGAGCCTCATTCCATGCCTTTGTATGGCTCCTCTGAATTAAATCGTTTGACCCTTTCCATCCCTATAATTATGCGCGAGCATCTGAAGCGCCGTATTCAACATTTATGATTGGGCGTGGGGGAATGCAGTCCATTACTCATTTTTTAAATTTTGCTGCTCAAGAGGGAAATTTAAAGGATAAAAATTAGTTTTCATCATCTCCCCACAATGGTTTACAGAAAAGGGCATGGGTGAATTTCACTTTTCACCGAATTATTCGATGTTACATGCCTATGATTTAGCTTTTAATCAAGAGATGGATGCCGACCTTCGTAAACGCGCCATGGAACGACTGCTAGAATTTGATACCGTTGAGCGGGATCGTCTCTTAAAAACGATGTATCAATATCAAATGTCAAACGGTAAGGAAAAGCCGATTACGGGACGTTTGGCGATGGTGGCAGGGGCGCTTCCATAAGGAATTGCTAGAAAAGAAGGATTTATATTATTCCCTTTTCCCACGTAAAGGTCATCACTTAAAAGCAATGACAAGCTCATTGCTAATCAAAGCTTTGAACAGCAATTACAGCATGCTGAGGCGTACGGAAAGAAACGGGTTTCCAATGACTACATGATTGAAAATCGCGCTTACCAGCGACTTGTTAATGCTAATTTTTTTCAAAGTTTAAAGGAATGCGAAAGAGGAGGATTACACGAAGTCTCCCGAATATAAAGATTTTCAATTGGTCATGGATGTGTTAAAAGATGCTGGTGCCAAGCCATTATTCGTATCCATTCAGGTTAATGGCTACTGGTATGATTATAATGGCTATCGAGAGGAACGTCGTCAGCAGTACTATGATAAGATGCAGCAAGTATTAAAGGCTGCCAATGTTGACTACGTTGATTTTACAGACCATGAATATGACCCTTATTTTATAATGGATACGATTCATATTGCCTGGAAGGGCTGGGTCTATCTCGATCAAGAACTAGACCAACATTGGGCACAGCCATAAAAAGGAACTGTAGACAAACTCAAAAAAATTGAGAGTTTGTCTACAGTTTTTTCTTTTATAATGACATAAAGTAAAGCCGTTGATTTCCACTTCAATAGGCACAAAAGAAATGCCCCAAAGTATCAATAAACTTTATGAGGCATTTTAGGAAATTGTCTATTATTTAAGGTTGTAGAAAGATTGTAATCCAAGGAACTCTGCTGTTGAACCAAGTTGATCTTCAATGCGAAGAAGTTGGTTATATTTTGCTACACGGTCTGTACGTGAAGGAGCACCTGTTTTAATTTGACCAGCATTTGTAGCAACGGCGATATCTGCAATTGTTGCATCTTCTGATTCACCAGAACGGTGAGAGATAACAGCTGTGTAACCAGCACGTTTCGCCATTTCGATTGCTTCAAATGTTTCAGTTAATGTACCGATTTGGTTTACTTTGATTAGGATTGCATTTCCTACGCCTTGCTCAATACCAGCCGATAATTTTTTCGTATTTGTTACAAATAGGTCATCACCTACTAATTGCACACGACTACCGATGCGATCTGTTAATAGCTTGTGGCCAGCCCAGTCGTTTTCGTCTAAGCCATCTTCAATTGAAATGATTGGGTATTTGTTTGTTAACTCTTCGTACCAATCAACCATTTCTTCAGAAGTTTTCACAACACCTTCACCATCTAAGTGATATTTGCCATCTTCTTTGTTGAATAGTTCAGATGATGCTACGTCCATAGCAAGTCGAACTTCTTCACCTGGTTGTAACCTGCTTTTTCAATCGCTTCTAAGATAACTGTAATCGCTTCTTCGTTAGAGCCAAGGTTTGGTGCGAAACCACCCTCATCACCTACTGCCGTGTTGTAGCCTTTTGCTTTTAGAACCGCTTTTTAGGCTATGGAAAATCTCAGCGCCAATGCGTAATGCATGACGGAAAGATTCAGCCCCAACAGGCATAACCATGAATTCTTGAATGTCTACATTGTTATCTGCATTGAGCTCCACCATTTAAAATGTTCATCATTGGTACTGGTAATTGTTTAAATTAAACCCACCAAGATATTGATAAAGAGGTACATCTAAATAATCTGCCGCAGCATGTGCAACTGCCATCGATACACCTAGAATTGCGTTGGCACCTAGCTTGCCTTTGTTTTCTGTGCCATCTAGCTCGATTAAAGCTTTGTCGATGACAACTTGGTCAAGAACTGAATAGTTACCCTCTAATTCTTGCGCAATAATTGTGTTTACATTTTCAACTGCTTTTAATACACCTTTGCCTAGGTAACGAGATTTGTCACCATCGCGTAATTCCACCGCTTCGTATTCACCTGTTGATGCACCTGATGGTACGATTGCGCGTCCAAATGCGCCTGATTCTGTAAATACTTCAACCTCTACTGTTGGGTTCCCACGTGAATCTAAAACTTCGCGCGCATAAACTTGTGTAATAAATGGCATAATTAATTCTCCTCTTTTTCAATTAATGATTGTCCTGTCATTTCAGTAGGCTGTGACACCTTTAATAATTCTAACATGGTTGGTGCTAAATCGGCTAAAATACCACCATTTCTTAACATTATATTTGCTTTTGTCACAATTACTGGAACAGGATTTGTTGTATGAGCTGTCATAGGCTCACCTGCTAAAGTCAATACTTCATCAAAATTACCATGGTCAGCTGTAATAATAAGCTGCGCCTCCTTTTGCAAGAAGAGCATCTACTACTTTGCCTAAACATTCATCTACCGCTTCAATCCCTTTAATCGTTGGCTCAAGCATTCCACTATGACCCACCATATCAGGGTTGGCAAAGTTGAGAATAATGCCATCGAAATTTCTCAGCAGCAATTTCTGCAAGCAAGGCTTCTGTTACCTCATAGGCAGACATTTCAGGTTTTAAATCATATGTTGCCACTTTTGGAGAGGCAATTAAAATACGTTCTTCACCTGGGAATTTTTCCTCCACGTCCACCACTCATAAAGAATGTAACATGTGGGTATTTTTCAGTTTCAGCAATGCGTAACTGTGTTTTCCCATTCGTTGCTAGTACTTCACCAATCGTATTTTTTAAGTTGTCATTTTCATAAGCAACTTGTGCATTGACGTTATCACTATAGTGTGTAGAAGGATACAAATTTTAAATTCTTTGGATGCTTTGCAGATACAGCAAAACCATTAAATCCTTCATTTGTGAACACTGTGGATAGCTGAATAGCACGATCAGGACGGAAGTTAAAGAAAATCACTGCATCATGATCGCTAATTGTTGCTACTGGCTCACCATGCTCTTGAATGCTGAAGAGTATCACAAATTCATCGGTTACTTCACGCTCATAGGATGCTGCTACACCACTTTTTGCACTTTCTGCTGTTTGACCAACACC
This sequence comes from Rhamnusium bicolor, assembly GCA_029963845.1. NCBI lineage: Eukaryota > Metazoa > Arthropoda > Insecta > Coleoptera > Cerambycidae > Rhamnusium > Rhamnusium bicolor. The sequence goes on along the minus strand of JANEYF010004331.1, from coordinate 89,851 downwards.
ATCAACAAGTACATTGTACGTGAGAGCGACACGATCCCAGCGCTTATCGATCCATTGCATAATAACGTCCGTGAATCGAAGCAAACTGACCAATACCCATTTCAGCCATTTGTTTTTCTGTTTTCTTCGATATAGTCTAATGCCGTTGTTGGACCAACATCACGTCCATCTAAGAAACCATGTACATAAACTTCATCTAATCCTTGCTGTTTAGCTAGCTTTAATAGCGCAAACATATGCTCATAATGACTATGAACACCACCATCTGATAATAAGCCCATAACATGGAGCTTGGAGTGATGAGCTTTTACATATGCTACTGCATCTAAAAACGCTTGATTCATAAAGAAATCCCCTTCACGAATCGATTTATTTAAGCGTGTTAGCTTTGATAAACAATTCGTCCAGCACCGATATTTAAGTGCCCTACCTCAAATTCCCCATTTGGCCGTCAGGTAATCCAGCAGCTTCTCCGCCGCAGTTAATGTAGCGTGAGGATATTGACTCCAATATCGATCAAAATTTGGCTTGTTGGCTTGTGCTACTGCATTCCCGAATGTTTCATCTCGAAATGCAAAGCCATCTAAAATAATTAATGCTACTGGCTTTTTAGGCATTTGCTGCCCGCCTCCAATAATGTTAAGTAAGATTCTGGCTGTAAGCTTGCTCCACCCACTAAAAGCACCATCAATATGCTCTTTCGTTAAAAGCTCCTGAATGTTATCAGGCTTCACACTGCCGCCATATTGAATGCGTACAGCATTCGCCGTTTCAGCATTATATAGCTCTTCGATAACTGCACGAATCGCTCCACATACTTGATTTGCATCGTCTGCTGTAGCAGTTTTACCAGTACCAATCGCCCAAATCGGTTCATAGGCAATGACCATATGCTCAACTTGCTGTGCATCAAAACCAGCAAGTGCCGCTTTAATTTGTCCAGCCACCTTTTGCTCTGTCGTGCCAGCCTCACGTTCCTCTAGTGTTTCACCACAGCAAATAATTGGCACGATATTATGTGCAAGCGCTGCTGCTACCTTTTTATTAATCGCTTCATCTGTTTCATTGTAGTATTCACGACGTTCTGAGTGCCCTAAAATGACATAGTCAACATCTACACTTGCTAGCTGGGCTGGGCTAATTTCACCAGTAAAGGCACCTTCATTTTCAAAGTGCATTGTTTGTGCACCAATCGCCAACTCTGACTCACTAGCAACCTGCACAAGTGTAGGTAGGTAAAGAGCTGGTGCGCAAACAACAGCATCTACTTTGTCATTGGTAGGAAGTTTATCCTGTACTGCATCTACAAACTGAATAGCTTCTTCAAATGTTTTAAACATTTTCCAGTTACCCGCAATAATTGGTTTACGCATCATGTTGCCTCCGATTGTTTAGTTAGTTTTATTTATCGTTTAGTGCTACAATTCCTGGAAGTTCTTTGCCTTCCATTAATTCTAGAGAAGCACCGCCACCTGTAGAAATATGATCCATCTTATCTGCTACTTCAAATTTTTCAACAGCAGCTGCTGAATCACCGCCACCGATTACTGTATAGCCTGCTGTTGTTGCCATTGCATCAGCAACCTTTTTTGTGCCGTTAGCAAATTTATCCATTTCAAAGACGCCCATTGGTCCATTCCAAATGATTAATTTAGAGTTTTTAATAACTTCTGCATAGTTTGCAGCTGTTTTTGGTCCAATATCTAGACCCATCCAATCAGCTGGAATAGCATCTACATTAACGATTTGTGTTTCAGCATCTTGTGAAAATTCATTTGCCACAACAGCATCTACTGGCATATGTAATTGCACGCCTTTTGCTTTTGCCTTTTCAATAAAGGACTTTGCTAGCTCAATTTTATCTTCTTCTAACAATGATTTACCGATATCGTAGCCCTGTGCCTTGATGAATGTAAAGGATAAACCACCACCGATAATTAAGTGATCTACTTTCTCTAATAGGCTTTCAATAACACCAATTTTATCTTTTACTTTGGCACCACCAATAATCGCTGTAAAGGGATGCTCTGGGTTCGACAATGCTTTACAGTACATCTAATTCCTTTTGCATAGGGAAACCAGATACAGCTGGAATATGCTTAGCAATTCCTTCTGTAGAGAAGCATGTGCACGATGAGCTGCGCCGAAAGCATCATTGACATAGATATCAGCTAGCTGTGCAAATTGCTGTGCTAATGTTGGATCATTTTTCTCTTCACCTGCATGGAAACGCACATTTTCCATAAGAAGAAGATCCCCATCATGCATGCTAGCAACAGCCTCTTCCACCACTTGACCAATAGATTCATCCAGCTTCGTAACAGGCTTGCCCATTAATTGTGCTAAGCGAACACCAGCTGCTGTTAAACACATATCTTCTTTTACTTCACCCTTTGGACGACCTAAGTGAGAGGCTAAAATAACTTTCGCACCTTGCTCTACTAAATACTCAATTGTAGGAATAGCTGCACGAATTCGCGTTTCGTCTGTAATGGCACCATCTGCCATTGGAACATTAAAATCTACACGTACAAATACGCGTTTACCCTTTACATCAATATCTTTCATCGTCTTCTTATTTAACATGAAGAAGGCTCCCCTTCAAAGCAGTTTTAGTCTTACATTCTTGTGTTTTACCCATCTTGGCGCGACACCATGCTTGCTAAATTGAAAAAGGCACTTTGGTACTTTTTTGGCACATCAGCTAAAAGAATTTCAATCTCCAACTTTTGATAATGCACCCTAATACTTGTTTTTATAGTAGCAAAAGTTAAGTGTTGTGTCTTGCAATTGCTTGTCCTGTATAAAAAGAGAGCAAGGGTAAAATCCCTTACTCTCTTTACCCTTGTATATTATATCTATTCGATATTATAAAGGCTATACTTTTTGTGCATAAAAAGCAGTAATATGTCACACTTTTTACTCCAAATGTCGAAATATGATACTTATTTATGGTTTAATCCTTGTTCAGCAATGTATAAAGCTAAATCCATTAAACGAGTAGAGTAACCAATTTCGTTATCATACCAAGCTAGAACTTTCACCATTTTGTTTTCTAATACCATTGTTGAAAGGCCATCAACAGTAGAAGAATGGTGGTTACCGTTATAATCAATCGATACTAATGGTAGCTCATTGTAATCTAAAATGCCTTTTAATTCATTTTTTCAGAAGCTTCTTTTAATACAGCATTAATTGTTTCTTTTGTTACGTCTGCTTTTAGCTCTACTACTAAGTCAACACATGATACGTTAGGTGTTGGCACACGCATAGAAGCCATCTAGCTTACCTTTTAATTGTGGTAATACTTTTGATACAGCTACTGCTGCACCAGTTGTTGTTGGAATCATAGATACCGCACCTGCACGAGCACGACGTGGGTCAGAGTGTGGGAAGTCTAAAATTCGTTGGTCATTTGTGTAAGAGTGAATTGTTGTCATCATACCGCGTTCAATGCCAAATTTTTCATCAAGCACTTTAGCTACTGGTGCTAGACAGTTTGTTGTACAAGAAGCATTTGAGATTACGTCATCAGTTGCTGGGTTATAATCCTCGTGGTTTACACCCATAACAAATGTTAGCATTGCCCCTTTGGCTGGTGCAGATAGAATAGCTTTCTTCGCACCTGCTTCAATATGCTTGCCTACTTCTTCCATTGAACGGAAATGTCCAGTACATTCAAGAACTACGTCTACACCTAGCTCACCCCATGGTAACTGTGCAGGGTCTTTTTCAGCATAAACTTTTATGCGTTGACCATTTACTACGAAAGAATCTTCATCTGCATTGACTTCAGCATCATAGATACCGTGGACTGAATCATATTTCAATAAGTGTGCAAGCTGACCAGCATCTGTTAAGTCGTTTACAGCTACTACTTCAAATTCATCATGCTTCATTGCCTCACGAAATACTAAACGTCCAATACGTCCAAATCCATTAATCGCTAATTTTAATGCCATTGTTAATTCCTCCAATAATGTGTAATGTCTGTTTCTAATGAATAGAAACTTTAAATTTGCTTTATGCTCATTCAAAAAGTGTTTCACCACTTTCTGAGTCGAGTGATAAGTTTGGTACTACCCCATCATTTAAGATGGTTGTTTTCTATAGAAGATAAATTCGCCGCAATGGCTTTTGCAGCTGCTTCATCTGTTATAAATATTGTTTGCTTGGGTGCTACTTTAAAATAAGAAAGCATAGCATTAACCTTTTGTTTCCCCGCTGCCACTGCAATAACTTGCTGACTATTTTGTACTTGCTCTAGTTGAATACCAATCGTGCGTATACGATGGACAATTTCACCTTCTGCATTAAAATAATAGCCAAAAGCTTCACTTACAGCACCCTTCTCCTCAAGAATTCGTAAATCCTCAGGAGATGAATTACGACGAATCGCCATTTCCTCTGCGGAGCCAATTCCATGAATGACACAATCTGCTTGATCATAAAATGCCATCATTTCTGTAACCATAGGCTCTGTTAACATGGCTTGATAAGCTTGCTCACTTAAATGCTCTGGTAAAAATAAAGTACGGTACTGTGTCTCCATCTGCATGGCAAATGTTGCAACAAGTGTATTGGCTTGCATTTGCATTTCATGTCCAATACCTCCACGTGCAGCAACAAATGTAATATCCTTTTGTATATCGCCAGGATGTAAAAATTGTGCAAGAGACGCAACGGATTTTCCACCTGTGACAGCTACACCTGCCCATCAAAGGCTGAAGACATAAATTGTAGTGCCGCTTCTTTGCCAAGTAAGGTTAAAATCGTATCGTCTTCATTGTAATCACCAGGAACTACAACTACACGCTCAATACCAAAATGCTGTTCCAGCTTTTTCGCAAACTGAGTTAAGCCAGACCATTCGTAAACGATAGCTCTTAGTTTTTCAATAACTATTTCACCATCATCTGTACATTACCATACCCGACTTTTGTAGAATCTAATAACCCTTGCTCGCGTAAAATATCAGTTTCTTTACGAATTTCTCTTTCTGTCATTTTCAGTGAATCTGCAAGTGTACGTCGTCCGATTGGCTGCATGAGCTGAACAGCTTGTAAAATTCGATATCTTGATTGCAGAAGCGGATACAATTCAGGAAGTAGCCTTTGTTGTGCCTCTGGAACAGTGAACATATTTATCTACTCCCTTATTAATAGCTGTGGGTTATTTTTTATCCCACAACATTATTTCGTGTCCCACTTATGGTTTTATTATAATATGCATTGTTTTAAAGCGCAAGTAAATGTATAGTTTTGGCTAAAAAAAGCCTCATAGCTTTGAAAACAGCTACGAGACTTTGTTGCGTTTATTTTGTGAAAGATAAAATTGCGTTCTTCTTAAATCCTTCTAAAGCTTTTGTTGCTTCACTTTTATTTGTAAATTCGAAAAATACGAACATCCTTTTTCTCAAATACTGTAATAACCCACATTGTAAAATCTCCCTTCACATCATTTATTTTTGTAATATAACAATCACGAAACTCTGTGATACATCTGATAATCTGTTTTATAACAACTTCTTACTTGATACCTATTCTACTCCGTTTTTTTATGAAAAGGAAGTCAAATGTGAAGGTCTTCACAAACTGTTCAAATTCAAAACGCTTTCATTGAACAATTTGTGAATTGTGTGGAATACAGCTAACAATAGTGTCATTTATACCGTTATTAATTCTTTATTAGTCTGGTGCATCAACTACTTAATTGCTCCAGCAATGTAGCATAATCTAGATTGCCATACTGAATCACAGCACCATCCTTTTCGACTACTGGAATCATTAGCATATATTTTTCATGTATGTCATCATCCTGTTCGATATCAACGATATCAATATCGAATGGTAGATCCTCCTGTACAAGCTTTAATGTCTGCAAGCCTTCCACACATAATGGACAATTTGCTCGACTAAAAAATTTAACAATCATCGATAGCACCTCCTCATCTTATTATAAACGAAAGTGTGATGAAGGAATGTTTTCTATTCTTTGATAACTTTTTGATTGAACTGTCTTAGCTTCCCTTTTTCGCATCCATATAATGGACTTTTGTAATAAAAAAGGCATTGACTGTGCGGAAGCCGCACATCAATGCCTTTCGATTATAATTATTTTAAATGACTGTCGAAGAATTTCACCATGGCATTGTAGAATTCAATTCTGTTTTCTTCATTAGCGAAGCCATGTCCTTCGTTTTCCTTTAGCATGTACTCAACATCCACACCTCTAGCACGTAAGGCTTCCACAATTTGATCGGATTCTGCCTTATTAACACGTGGATCATTTGCACCTTGAGCGACAAATAATGGTGTTTTGATTTTATCTGCGTGGAAAATAGGTGAAACAGCTGTTAATAAGTCTTTGTCCTTTTCTGGATGACCTACGCGTTCATAAAACAAGTTGCGCATCGTTTCCCAGTATGGAGGAATGGTATTTAATAAAGTGAAAATATTAGATACTCCTACATAATCAACTGCTGCAGCATATAAATCAGGTGTATACGTAATACCAGCTAATGTTGCATAACCACCAAAGGATGCACCATAAATGCCGATACGCTCAGGGTCTGCAATACCTTGATCAATCGCCCATTGCACACCATCTGTAATATCGTCCTGAATTTTAAGACCCCATTGCTTATTACCAGCTTGAAGGAATTCCTTCCCATAGCCAGTTGACGAACGGAAATTCACTTGCAGTACGGCATAGCCTCGATTAGCTAATAATTGTACTTCTGGATTGAAGCCCCACATATCGCGTGCCCAAGGTCCTCCATGTGGATTGACGATAAGGGAAGATCTTTAGCTTCTTGATTTTTCGGTAAAGTTAAATAGCCGTTAATTGTCAAACCGTCTCGACTCTTATAAGAAATTGGATGCATTTCAGCAAGTCCTTCTGGTTTTAACCAAGGGCTTAAAGTAGCCAACTCTGTTAAGTCACCTGTTATGGAATCATAGTAATAATATTTTCCATACACGGTATCACTTGAAACGCTCACAATAAATTTTTGTCATCTCTTTATTGTAATCATTGATACCTAATTCACTTTCATGCACGCCAAGCTTATTTTGTATTTTACGGAACAGCTTTTCAAACTTTTTATCAAAGAATTGATAATGCAGCTTATCAGTAACATAAGCACCATATAATAATTTATCTTGTTCAGCGCCTATATAAAACACCCGAAACATCTACTTCATCATTGGACATTATAACTTTTTCATTGCCTTCTAAATCATATTTTACAACTTCTACTTTATCTCTACCTTTGTTGGAAGTTGCATAAATTGTTTGATTGTCTTTAGAGAAAGCCAGTGGCACTACTTCATCCCCTGCTTCCACTTCAATAAACGGTTTAAATTCGTCCTTTTCAGAATCTCGATAAAGGATTGTTCCTGCCACACCATCTGTTGCTACGGCAATACGCACATTTCCATTCCGATCTGCTAACCAGTTTGTAATATTACCTGGATTTTTAGCAACATGCTTTGTTTTACCTGTCTTGACATTCAGCTTGTACACATCAAAGACAGTGGCATCCTCTTTATTCATCATTATAAGAATTTCATCTTTAACACCCTGTAGGCCACTTAATATTCCTACTGTTACATTTGGATATGGCGTTAAATCTTTTTCCTTTGACCCATTAAATGTAGTAGAATAAATATGGAAGTTTTTCATCTCCACCTTTATCCTTTAAATATAATAAACTATTTTCCTTCCAGAAAAATCCTGCAATATCACGATCTTTAGAGTTCGAGACGCGAACAGGCTCACTATCATCATTCATTTTTTTTACGAAAACATTGGATCTGTTGTTCCATGCAGAGGCAAATGTGATGTAATTACCATCAGGTGAAAGTTCATAGCCGAAATTCCCAGGGATTCTTCATGAAATCTTCTACAGAAATTTCCTTTACACCTTTATTATTAGAACCATTTTTAATTTGTTTGCATTGTTTAACATTTTAACTGCATCTTGTTTAGCAATAGCATCCCGTGCTTACTGACACATTTTTAAATATACCAAGCTTATTGGCTTTCTCTAAATACTCAGCAAGCGATGCTTCTTTTTCTTCTTTATTTAAAGCTCTTACTAAAATACGAGCGGCTTCATCACGTTTAATCGATAAATTTAAATCCGCGAACTCCTCAGCCTTTACCCATGTATCAATAATTTGTTGCCGCATTGAATCTGATCCGTGTTGGAAAGTTAATGCTGTTACAGCTAAATTCAAAAATTCCTGCACTGAAATGCGCTGCTCCTGCGCTATTACAAAGCTATTTGTTTCATTGGCAGCACGTACTTCTTGCATGGTTGCAGGAATAGCTACAGATGTTGTTAAAATGATCGCTAATGATGCAGATAAAAATCTTTTTTTCAAAATGATTCCTCCCTATATCAGTTTACGTTATATCGAAAGTCGATATATTCAAATTATACCAATTTTTGTATTATTGTCAATGTTTGATATTTTTTATGATCATTACTTTTTCTTCACTCATAATGAAAGCGAACTAAATAATTAGTTCGCTAGGTATTACGATTAAAATTTTCTGCTCGCTCCTCCGCCTGCGGAAGATCCTCCACCGAATCCTCCAAAGCCGCCTCCGCCTGAACGCCCTCCACCAAAGCCACCTGGATAACCACCATAGCCTCCAGCACGAGGACCTCCACCACCTTTCGAAAAGAACGTATAAATAATAAGAACAACGAGAACGATCAATATAATTAACCAAGTTGGCATGTCTTCACCTTCGTCTGCTGTCGCTGGTAATTCACCATTCCAATTATACTCCTCGGCAACAGTGCGAAATATTTCAGCATATGTCGATTGGAAGGCTTGATCTATGTCACCCGTACTTGCAGAAGGATAAAATGCCTCATCTAAAATACGTCCTAATTTTCCATCTGGTAATGGCCCCTCTAATCCTTGACCAACAGCTATTACTACGTCATTATTCCCTTCACCCTGTCCAAATGTAGCTAAAATTAAAACACCGTTATTTTTCTGTTCGTCACCTATTCCCCAAGAACGAATCATTTTTGTAGCATACATCTTTGGCTCCTGTCCATCTAGACTATCAATGGTTATAATCATGATTTCAGCGCCTGTGCCTTGGTCCAATTGCGCGGAGTAATGATTTAATTGTTCTTTGATACTTGCAGATAATACATTGGCAAAATCATGTATATACGTATTTTTCATCGGTGACGGCATAGTTGCCTTTGCCATGTTCGTAAATAAAAGAAACACCGAACAAACGATGATTATCTGTACAAGGCTACGCTTCATTAGTGTGTACCTGATTGACTAAAATCGATTGATGGTGCTTTGTCAGCTCCTGCTGCGGCTTTAAAGTATTCTTTTTGTTCAAAGCCAAACATTCCTGCCATCAAATTACCTGGGAAACGTTTAACTTGCTTATTAAATTGCTGAACTTCATTATTGTAATCCTCACGTGCTACCGCCAGGCGATTTCCAGTGCCTGCTAGCTCATCCATTAACTGACGAAAGTTTGTATCTGCCTTTAAGTTTGGATAATTTTCAACAACTACAAGTAAACGACTAAGTGCTCCAGTTAAAGCATCATTTGCAGCAACTTGCTCCTCTGGAGTGTTTGCACTACCCATTTGTGCACGTGCTTGTGTAATACTTGCAATCACCTCTTGCTCATGGTTCGCATAGCCTTTCACTGATTCGACTAAATTTGGAATCAAATCATAACGACGTTGGAGCTGATTTTCCACTTGTGCCCATTTCGAATCTACATTTTTCCTCTGCAGTCACCAGGCTATTATATTTAGGAATGAATAATAAGGCAAATAGAACAAGAATAAGAACAATTATCCCAATTGGTCCAAGCAACTTTTTCAATTTATAGAACCTCCTCGACCTACTTTTCCTTTCTTCAATAGTCTACATTTTTTTGTCTTTACATTTATACCGTATGAATTTCATTTGACTTGACATACTAATTACTGCATCAAAAAATCATTGAGGAGGCGTTTTTTTTGTCACAATCGTTTTACAATGAATCATCAAATCAAACCAATTTCAATCAACAACATAGTCTAAATCATGGTGGCCATGAAATGATGGACATGCATGAAACAATTGGCGAAATTATCGCAGGTATGAACCAAGCCATAATTTTACGCCCACATGTACAAGATCCAGAATTATTGAATATTTTGGATCGCCAGTATAATTTTACTTTAGGTATGTACAATACAATTGTAGAGTCCTTCAAAACAGGACATGATCCATCTGTTCCAACAGGACGTTGCAAATGGAGACAGGAAATGACTTTAAATATGGCGTAAATCCTGGTCAACCAAAAAAGCCAATGCAAAATGCCAATGAAATTAATGATGAAACTATTTCAGGGTTCTTACTTGGTGCTCAAAAAGGTTCAGCAAAATGTATGACAACGGCTGCTTTAGAGACAACAAACCCAGTTGTTCGTCGCGTTGTTGCTGATAGTATTCCTAACTGCATTGAAATGGGCTACGAATTATCCATCTATCAAAATAAACATGGCTATTATCAGGTACCTCAATACTCACAACAGGATATGCAAACGATGCTGAATGCATATGACACAACAACTAATCCCCTTCATTAACACGAAAGAGCAGTCTCTGGTGGTAAACACCAGAAACTGCTCTTTATTCATTAAGATTATAATACCTTCCCTAAAAACGCCTTTGTACGGTCACTTTGTGGATTGCTAAAGAGTTCCTCTGGAAGCCTTCTTCTACAATATAGCCACCGTCCATAAAGACTACTCGATCCCCTACTTCACGAGCAAAGCCCATTTCGTGCGTAACAACAACCATGGTCATCCCTTCAGCTGCTAGATTTTTTCCATAACATCTAGCACCTCTTTGACCATTTCAGGATCAAGTGCTGAAGTGGGCTCATCAAATAAAATGGCTTTTGGCTTCATGGCTAAGGCACGTGCAATGGCTACACGCTGCTGTTGACCACCCGACAGCTGCTCAGGATAGTTATATGCCTTGCTGTCGAGTCCAACCTTTTTTAACAGCTCATGCCTAATTCTTCAGCTTCTGGACGACTCATTTTGCGAATTTGCATAGGGGCCATCGTGACATTATCGATAACTGTCATATGCGGGAATAGATTAAATTGTTGAAACACCATGCCAACTTCTGCCCGAATCTCATTGATATTCGTTTTTGGCGCATTAATTTTCACATTTTCAATATAAATAGCACCATCTGTTACATCTTCCAGCATATTGATGCATCGTAAAAATGTACTTTTGCCTGAGCCAGATGGTCCAATCACACAAACAACTTGTTTCTCTTGGATTTCATAATCAATGCCTTTTAATACTTCAAGCTTTCCGAAATATTTGTGTAGGTTTTCAATTTTTATCATCTTGCTTCCCGCCCTTCTGCCTTAGCTTTACGAGGGACATAACTATTGCTAAATCGTTTCTCGATAAATGCCACGATCTTCGTTACACCATATGTTAAAACTAAATAGAGTAGTGCAGCAACGATGTACGGTTCCCAGAAGCGGAAGCTTGCACCTGCTACTACCTTACTTGCGTATAAAATATCTGGTGCTGCAATAACTGTTACTAATGAAGAATCTTTTAATAATGCGATAAATTCGTTCCCTAATGGTGGAATCATACGTCTAAATGCCTGTGGTAAAATGACCTTACGCATCGCTTGGTTATGTGTTAACCCTAAAGAACGAGCTGCCTCCATTTGCCCCTTTGCAATACTTTGAATACCTGCACGGAAAATTTCCGCATTGTAAGCAGCACAGTTTAATACGAGCGCTGTAATCCCTGACACCATATATCCTAAAGAATGACCAAAAATTGTTGGAATAACTGCTAGGTGAATTAATAAAATTTGCACAAGCATTGGTGTTCCTCGGAATAAATCGATATATAATTTTGATGGCCAATAAATCCATTTTTTTACTCGATAATTTTTCCTAGGCCTAAAAATAGTCCTAATAGAATACCTCCAAAATAACCACTAAGTGTCAAAATAATTGTTACGCCAATACCCCGTATAAACATATCTCGGTAGTTCCAGACAATGTCCCAGCGTAAGTCAAAGATGTCCATCCGAAAACCCCATTTCCCCTTTAAAGTGAATGAGCCGCTAGCATACTAGGGGCGTCATCATTCATTTATTACTTGAAATCAGAACCTGTAATTTCTTTTAATTTACCGTTTTTTCTTTAATCTTTTTAAGACCTTCATTTAATTTATCTAATAGCTCTTTGTTTCCTTTTTGAACCATAAAGCCATAATATTCTTTTTCAAATGCATCATCTTCGATTACTTTTAGTTTTTGATCTGGATGCGCTTTAATGTATTCGTAAACTACCGCATTGTCTCCAATAGCTGCATCAACGTTACCGTTTAACATCTCTTGAATTGCGATTGGTTGACTTTCAAACGCCATAATATTTGTACTTGCTTCCCCTTGTAGCTTTTTCGCTGCCATATGACCTGTAGCATTAATTTGTACTGATACCTTTTTATCTTTTAGTTCAGCTAGAGATTTAATTTTGAATCTTCTTTTACAACAATCAATAATTGAGACTCATAATAAGGCTCTGTAAAATCAAATGATTCTTTACGCTCTTCAGTAATTGTGATTCCTGAAGCACCAATATCTGTTTCACCGTTTTTAATTGTTTGGAAAACTGGCTCCCAGCCAATGTTATTCCAGTCAACTTCAAAGTCCATTTCATCAGCAATAGCTTTTAAAACATCGACATCAATCCCCACAATTTTCCCTGAATCGTCAACAGATTCAAATGGTGCGAAAAGTTGCCTCTGTACCAACTTTATATATTTTCTTACCATCTTCTGAAGATGAGCTTCCTGAAGATGCACCATCCTTTGTACCACATCCTGCAAGTGCTAATGTTAATGCTGCAACCATCATCAGTAGCATCCAACCTGTTTTCTTCATTGTATTTCCCCCTATTTCGATAATTTTCCGAAATGCGTATTATTTTTCGCAATTCGGAAATGTTAAACTATTAGGTCAATTATATTAATATTATAGTATTTAGACAACAACTTTTCGCATAAAACTAAATATTTTTTCATATTAATTTATAATAAACTTATATAATTAGAAGAAACATGTATAAATAACAAGAAATCTAATCTAAAATTAATATATATAAACTACAATCCACACCAAATTTCGATAAATTTAGGCAAAAAAAAAAGAATCCCCCTCAGATAGGATTCTTTTTTCGACTATTTCTAGTCTTCACGTACAGTATGTCCACTAAAAAATAATTTGGAGTTATTGCTTTTTTGAAGGTTTGAAAGGAATAAATAGGGAATAATGCCAACTAGGACAGTATTGCACCTATATCTCCCTCTCGATCTCCGCTAAGCAGGCTGCTAAACTACTTATTAGGAGATGAGCTATAACAAGTCTATCTATATTCAGTAAAATGGCGCCCTCGGAGGGAATCGAACCCCCCAGTGCAAGAAAAAGGAATCTTACGTGTTATCCATTACACCACGAGGGCAAAGGCACAAAAAAAGTACTCACTCTAGGCTTACGAAAAGCATGATGTAGATAACCCTCATTTTTTGAAGCATACCTGCAAAATAGTGTACTGTACTTTAAACTTATAACCTCAATTATTATACAAGCCTATCACATATAATTCAACCATAGAATGCAAAAACATTTTATTTTTTTATTTCACTTTAGCAGGGTTAATATTTGACCTTCCCTGACTATAATGTGTATGATAAGGATACAGCTGAAATAACAATGGAAATTTTCAGCAAAGGTATTCGAATTTAGTTTGGTTTTTAAGGAGGATTTAACATGAATTTAATTCCTACAGTTATTGAACAAACAAGTCGCGGTGAACGTGCATATGACATTTATTCACGTCTACTTAAAGACCGTATTATTCTTTTAGGAAGCGCTATTGATGACAATGTGGCTAACTCCATTGTTGCACAACTTCTTTTCCTACAAGCGGAAGATCCAGATAAAGATATCTCTCTTTACATTAATTCACCAGGTGGATCAATTACGGCTGGTATGGCTATTTATGACACAATGCAAATCATTAAACCACAAGTTCAAACAATTTGTATTGGTATGGCTGCATCAATGGGTGCTTTCTTACTAGCTGCTGGTGAGCCTGGTAAACGTTTTGCATTACCAAATGCAGAAGTAATGATTCACCAACCACTAGGTGGCGCACAAGGTCAAGCGACAGAAATTGAAATTGCTGCTAAACGTATTTTATTCTTACGTGAAAAATTAAATGGCATTTTATCTGAACGCACAGGCCAACCACTTGAAGTCATTGCTAGAGACACAGATCGTGATAATTTCATGACTGCTGAACGTGCTAAAGAATATGGTTTAATCGATCACATTATGCACCGTAGCGATAATAAATAAAAATGAGAAGGCATCACAGACTCGCTCTGTGATGCCTTTCGTGTTGTTGAGAAAAGGTGATGTCAACGGCAGAAACAGCCATTTTGAAAGGCGAGGGTTGATTTCCGTTCCGCCAGCGTCCTTTCCAGGGGGCGCTTCACTCACTGCATTCGCTCCAGGGGCTCCTCTAGGACGCTAATCCCCTAGGAGTGACGCTGGCTCCACTCCCATCAACCATTCTGCAAAAGTGTCTTTTCCTGAACAAAATAGCCCTTTATTTATATTATTAGAAAGAGGATAGGCTCTTATTTTCAATGCGGAGAAGTGATGGATGACAACACTTCTCCATAAAGCGTAGTGAATACCTTCACTTTATTTGAAAACCTTTCTAAAAAGAAACATTTTTATGGATTGGGATGGAAGGCTACTTGACTCCCGTGGGATAGCGAGACAGGCGAGCCTCTAAACGGAGCGGTAGCGGAGGAAGCTGCTCGGCGCTCGCCCACAGGAAAGCAAGTAGCCTGCAATGGAAATCCATTTTCGCCTTTCACAAAAACGCTATGGATGGTTTTGTTTTTCAACACTATGAAGGCATCACAGATTTGCTCTGTGATGCCTTTTGTGTTCAATGAATGTTAGTCTTCATTTTCGATAATTGTAGCCAATGCTGTAACCGCTTGCTCCGCATCGCTGCCGTCACTACTTAAAGTAACTTCAGTGCCTTTAGCGACTGCTAAGCTCATGACACCCATAATGGATTTGGCATTTACTTTTTTCTCGTCTTTTTCCAGAAAGATATCCGCACTAAAACGATTTGCTTCCTGCACAAATAGTGCTGCTTGTCTAGCTTGTAGTCCTAATTTTAATTTGACCTGGACTCTTCTCTCAATCATACTCAAAACTCCCCTTCACTACCGTTCATCTATTAGTTTTATCTTACCTCACTTACTAGCAAAAGAACAATAAGCGATTACGCATGACATTCATACCTGAAAAGTATGAAAACTTAACCACCTATTTTTTCACCGCGTCTTAATGCATCAGCAATCTCATCAATTTTTCTCAATCGATGGTTAACACCTGATTTACTAACCGTTCCACTTGATACCATTTCACCAAGCTCTTTTAATGTCACATCCTGATATTCTACCCGTAGACGTGCTATTTCACGTAGCTTTTCTGGTAGCTGATCCAGACCAATTGAATTTTCAATAAATCGAATATTCTCTACCTGTCGTAATGCTGCACCAATAGTTTTGTTTAAGTTGGCTGTTTCACAGTTCACAATACGGTTGACGCTATTTCGCATATCTCGCAATATGCGCACATCCTCAAACTTCATCATGGCCTGATGTGCGCCAACAATATTAAGGAAATCTGAAATTTTTCTCTGCTTCCTTTAAATAGGTGACAAAACCCTTTTTTCGTTCAATTGTTTTGGCATTAAGTTCAAATTCATTCATCAAATCCATCAATGCCTCACCATGCTCTTTATACAAAGAATAAATCTCTAAATGGTAGGCTGATGTTTCTGGATTGTTGACAGAACCTCCTGCTAAAAATGCTCCTCTTAAATAAGCTCTTTTTTGACCACTCTTTTGATGAGCTTTCTTGAGATTGTATGGTTAAATTGAAAGTCGTCTGAGATGATTTCTAAATCAATTAGCAGCTCGCGCGCACCTTCTCTTACACGGCAAATATACACGTTATTTTTTTTCAGTCGCATCTTCTTACGAACAAGCAATTCTACATTGTACGGATACAATTTTTTCATAATCGTATATAGTCTTCTAGCAATTGCAGCGTTTTCAGTTTGCACGTCTAAACTTAGTTGTTTATTTGCAAAGGATAATGAACCATTCATACGAATTAGGGCAGAAACTTCGTGCTTTCATACAATGATTGTCCGCTTCTATTTGCGTTAATTCCTTTTTTGTTTCAGAAGCAAAAGACATATCATGCCCCCTTTCAATCATGATTTCTATGTATATGTTCATCTTACCATATACAATCAATCCCATTATGTTTCTATAATGGGTCTTCTTACTTTTTGCTGGTAAATATCAGCATAATCTACCAGCCATTCTGCAACATTGATAGCATTATGTCGAACAGTCCCATCTGACCGAATTGTAGCAATATCACGTTGTATAACCTCTAAGCCCATACTTTCAAGCTTTGCCACATCAAATGTCACTGGCTCTGCTCTTTCTTCTTTATATAGTTCTTTTACAGGGTTAGGGGGAGTTCTTCGTCGTTTACTAAAATAGAATCAATAAAATCGCCGCCAACATGCTTATGTATGGCTGTTACATGATCACCTGCTGTATAAGAAATCGTTTCACCTTTTTGCGTCATTAAATTACAAACATATATTTTCTGCCTTTCGCTTTCACAACAGCTTCCCCTA
The DNA here is from genome assembly GCA_029963845.1 of Rhamnusium bicolor. Taxonomy (NCBI): domain Eukaryota; kingdom Metazoa; phylum Arthropoda; class Insecta; order Coleoptera; family Cerambycidae; genus Rhamnusium; species Rhamnusium bicolor. Next base: position 73,004 of record JANEYF010004331.1, on the reverse strand, counting down.
TCTCCTTCACAAGCAGATTTGGAATAATACTTGTATATAAGCTTCCTGGACCTATTAAAATATAGTCTGCACGCTGAATCGCACGAATGGCTTCTGGTAACGGTTGCACATTTTCGGGTACTAAAAAACACGATCAATGCGCTTTGATGCTGTTGGAATTTTGATTCTCCTTCAATAATTGAACCAATCCTCTAGCACAGCATGTAAGTTTATTTTTTATTTGCAGCTGGTATGACACGACCATGAACTTTTAAAACCTTGCCCATTTCACTTATAGCATGATTAAAATCTCCAGTAATATCAGTAAGTGCCGTAAGCATTAAATTTCCTAAGGAGTGACCTTTTAAATCCTCTGATGCTGAAAAGCGATATTGAAACATTTGCTCTACAAGTGGTTCAATGTCTGATAATGCCGCAATCACATTACGTACATCACCAGGTGGCGGAATATCGTAGTCATCACGTAAACGGCCTGAAGAACCCCCATCATCTGCCACTGTCACAATGGCAGTAATATCAAATGGGTGATGCTTCAGCCCGCGTAGTAATGTGGAAAGCCCTGTACCACCACCTATTACGACAAGCCTTGTTTGCTTTTTCCCCATTCACTCATTCCTTTCTACGATTAATATCACGATGCGTAATAACCGTATTTTCCTTGCCTGCTAAATATGCCCCAAAGAAATTCTGCTAATGTCACTGAGCGATGCTGACCGCCAGTACAACCAAAAGCAATGACAAGCTGTGACTTACCTTCTTGTCGATAAAGAGGAATCATAAAATCTAATAAATCCGTTAGTTTTTTTATGAGTATTTGCGTATCTTCCAAAGCTAAAACATAAGAGGATACCTCTGTTTGTAATCCTGTTTTGGGACGTAGCTCCTCTACATAATAAGGGTTTTTAAGAAAACGAACATCAAACACTAAGTCTGCATCAATAGGCATCCCATGTTTAAAGCCAAAGGACATAATGTTCACAGTAAAAATAGTATCTGCCTCACTAGCGAATTCATTGACAATTCTTTCACGTAATTGCTTCGGTTTCATGTTCGATGTGTTATACACAAAATTAGCACGGCCCTTTACTTCAGATAAAAGTGCCCGTTCCTGTTTAATGCCATCTAAAGGTAAACCATTGACTGCTAGTGGATGGGCACGTCTTGTTTCTTTATAGCGTCTAACTAATGTGGCATCGTCTGCATCTAAAAATAACATACGAGTATCAATATCGCCTTCTTTTAGTATATGGTCTAACGCGCCAATAAGAGCATCAAAAAAGTCGCCACCACGCATATCCATTACGGCTGCAATACGCGTACTATTTTTACCAGAATCTCTTAGCAGAGTTAAAAAAGTTGTAAGTAACGCTGGTGGTAAATTATCAATACAGTAATACCCTAAATCCTCAAAGCTTTGAATAGCTACGGTCTTCCCAGCCCCAGACATTCCTGTAATAATAACCAATTCGTGTGTACATTGTTGGCCTTCAACCACCACTGTCATGCAACTCCTTTATTGTTCTTTTGATATTTGTATTTTTTGATGAAGTAATTCAAAATTCGTTGTATAGTCAAACGTGCCATATTGAATGCCTGATTGCGAAACCGCAAATTGTAAATTAGTTCGATCTCCTTCAGCCATTGGCAAATGTGCTAAATCCTCTACTGGGTGCCATGCAAGCTTGCCTTCTCTCGTTTCTTCGAATGGTATACCTTCTACATCCTTAGCAACAAATGTATAGAGCATCCACTCATCCACTACATCATTATTTTCTTTAATAATCATCGTATAAACACCCTTTAAATGAACATTTAAAGGTGTGACATTGTTTCTTCTTGAAACTCACGTACAGCAGCCTCAAGATGGATTCACCGCTCTCCATTTTCCCTCCTGGAGCAACGTACCAGCCTCGTCTTGGTTTCTGAAGTAATAATACTTTACCGTCTTTTACGGCAATTAAATTTGCAATTCTTTGCATAGGCACACCTCTAATCACTTTTGCATTCTACTCCCCATTATAGCAAGACCTTGCAAGATTTGTCCTCATTTACAACTCTCTAGTAAAGACAATTAACAATTTTAGGTTTATTCATGTGTAATGCTTTTATGTTAGGCGAAAAATACGTTTATTTTTTTAATTTGTACAAATAAAAAAGTAGGTTGCTCCCACCTAATTGAGGCGAAACAACCTACTAAACAAAATAAAGGGGGGATTGCTAATTACATTTTTATCATACACCTTTTATATGTCATTCAAGTTACAGCAATATTAAAACCACATTAAAATTGTATTTTTTCCTTTAAATAGCCATGTTAGGCATTAATTTTTCTCTAATAGCTCTTCCACATAATGCTGTACAGCTTGTGCGGCAATACTACCGTCACCTGTCGCTGTCACAATTTGGCGAAGTGTTTTTTCACGAACATCTCCAGCTGCAAAGATACCTGGGATTTTAGTTTCCATATTGGCATTTGTCAAAATATAGCCAGCGTCATTTAAAATGCCTAATGATTCAAATGGTTTAGTTAAAGGCAACATACCAATATAGATAAAGACACCATCTGCTGCAAATTCAGATTCTGTACCATCAACAGTTGATTGTAATGTGACACTACCAACTTTACCATTAGCTTCATTAATTTCTTTTACAGTTGCATTCCAAATGAAATCAATTTTGTCATTGGCAAAGGCACGATCTTGTAGAATTTTTTGGGCACGTAATTTGTCACGACGGTGGACAATCGTTACTTTATCAGCAAAGCGAGTTAAATAAACGCCCTCTTCAACAGCTGAATCGCCACCGCCTACAACTACTAGATTTTTTGTTTAAAGAATGCCCCATCACATACTGCACAGTAGCTGACACCACGACCGCCTAGCTCTTTTTCACCTGGCACACCCATTTTTTTATACTCCGCACCTGTTGTAATAATAATGGCACGTGTTTTATATTCTTTTGCACCAGATTTAATTGTTTTATATTCTTCACCATCAATGATTTCGGATACATCACCATAGGCATATTCTGCACCAAATTTTTTAGCGTGCTCAAACATTTTTGTAGATAGCTCAGGCCCTAAAATGGTATCAAAACCTGGGTAATTTTCTACTTCCTCTGTGTTTGCCATTTGCCCACCAGGAATCCACGTTCAATCATTAATGTTGATAAATTTGCACGAGATGTATAAACAGCAGCAGTCATCCCAGCAGGACCTGCACCAATTATTACTACATCATAAATTTTTCTTCTGACATCAATACTTCCCCCTAAACAGAATACTTTTTCATCTTCATTCAACCAATAAGTGTAACGTCACCTACAGAAGAAGATAAAGCCCTTGACGGATAGGATAATGTCGCCAAGGAACATTGGTGATAACGTTAGTATGTTCATCGTATGTGAAAGTATAAAGTTATTCAACTATGTTGCTCACACGTTAATTATGACTATTAGGTAAAAACGTTAGAATTTCATCAATATACTTCGATAATGTTGATACAGATACTCCATATTGTTGGGCAATTTCCTTTTTTGTCACTTTGAGCATCTGTGAAGATCTAAATAAATAATCATTGGCTCCTGCAATTGCTGTTGGGTTTGTAAAACGATAGTTTTGTATTAGTGCTTGTTCACATAGTACAAACCACATTTGAAACATTGGTACAATGAGTGATGAGAGCTTCCCATACTGTTCTAATAAAATTTCTGGTACGTTGACAGCACGTAAAAAGCTCGCTTCTACTTTGTTCTTCTTATCAAATTCGTGGCCGAGTGAATAAGCTAAAAACAATTTCTCAAATGTGTCTAATTGTTCAACATTAACCAATTTCGGATGAGCGATAATTTCTTGCTTATGTGCAGTATCCTTCAGTAAAAACAAACCAAGAAATGCGCTCACTCGTATAAGTGCTTTCTAATTTTTCAACAATAAAATCACGGTCATGCTCCAATGCATCAAGTGCAAATTCATTTTCTTGTTGGCGCCATGGCTCAAAGCCCTCTTTGTCAGGGTCTAGCTCTAGTAGCTGATCCCATGCACTTTTCGATACTTCCTCATGACCTGAGAAATAGGCCGCATGTGACAACCAAAAGTAAAAACCAGCATCTCCAACATAGCCTCTCTTTTGCATACTACGCAACCATTTATAGGCTAATTCATACTGTCCTATTAAGGCTAATGTAGCCCCTAATTTATAACGGTGCTCCCATGTGTATGGCTGAATTTTGACAAGTATATTTAGTAGTTCTTGTAAATCCTCTTCATTTTTTTCATAATAAGCAATCACCGTTAAATTACATAGTGCATGTAAGTTCCCCTTATTTTTTCACGTAGCACGGTATGTAAAGAGCCTTCGCCTGCTCTTCTTCTCCTACATAAAAATAAGCAAGTGCTAAATTATTATAGGCTGACCAAAAGGCTGGTCGATCTTCAATTAAATCTTCTAAAATAGTAATAGCTTCTGGAAAATCCCTTTTTCCATACAACGACAAACTTGCTCCTGACGATACAAATCCTCACCAGATTCTTCAGGGTCTTCCAAATCATCTTGCTCGAAAGCGACAAATTCTAGTATTTCTGCTGCTTCATCTGCCTAAGCACCCTCTGGTTCTAGCCGCAAATATTCTTCTGCAAAACGTTTCGCATCATGCATGATGCCCACACATCCTGATACTTCTGCCATATAGAAAATGATTTCTGGATTATCTGGATCAATTTGATAGGCATGACGAAGCAGATCATACGCTTCCTCAAAACGTTGACCTTCTAACTCTACGATGGCTAGCTGCAAGATAATCATAGGATCATCAGGGCTTAAATCTACCGCACGTTGTAAATATTTATAAGCTTTATTCATTTGTCCACTATTCATTGCTTGAATTGATTTTTTATAATAATAGTCGCCTGTTGGAATGAACGACACTATATTCGATTGAGTCTCATTTTGACGTTTCTTTTTCAATATATTTCCTCCGAAACAAGAAATAAGGAACGCATTTTACGTTCCTTTACACAGTAATTTCTATTATACCATACAATCAATAATATGCTGTTATTTCTCCTCATGACGTTTTTCCAACACATGTAGAACATCATAAATACTTACTTTTGTTCTTGTAGCAATACTAGGAGGTGATAGATTAAATCAGCTGCCTCCCATTTTACTTCTTCGGCATCGCGGTTTTTAGCCCCAATGACAACCTCAGTTGCCTCCTCCCCAACCTTTTTACAAATTTTATCGATACCCTTGTCAAATAAATATGTAGTATAGGCTCCTTCTGGCATTTCCTGCTCACGCTTTGCAATCACACGCACAAGTTTAGCGATGATGTCTACAGAGCCAATCTGCTCATTTTGTTGAATCACCTCTGTAAAGCAAGAAGTTGTACCATTATGACAAGCTGGGCCAGCAGGTAGCACTTCCACCACTAATGCATCCTGATCACAGTCTGCTTTTATGGACACCACTTGTTGTCTATGACCACTTGTTGCTCCTTTATGCCACAGCTCTTGACGAGAACGAGAATAAAACCAAGTTTCTCCTGATTCAATTGTTTTAGCTAATGATTCTTTATTCATATAGGCCACTGTTAGCACTTCTTTTGTGTTGGCATCTTGTACAACAGCTGTAACAAGACCTTTCTCATCGAACCGAATATTCTCTATCATCTTACTGCCACTCCTTTGTCACGTAAGTATTCTTTTACTTGTAATACGTTCGTTTCTTTGTAATGGAAGATTGAAGCCGCCAATGCAGCATCTGCATCTACCTCTTGTGCTAATACTTCGTAAAATGTTCGGCATGTCCCGCTCCACCACTAGCGATAACAGGAACTGTCACTGCCTCTCTTACCGCTTTAGTTAAGGCCAAATCAAAGCCAGATTTTTCACCATCTTGATTCATACTTGTTAATAAAATTTCCCCCTGCTCCCTAAGCGCACGGCTTCTTGTGCCCACTCAACGGCTGACCAAGTTGTTTTATTGCGTCCACCATGTGTATAAACCATCCATGTATCATCTTCTTTACTATAGCGAGCATCGATTGCAACAACGATACATTGTGCACCAAAGAAATCAGCGCCCTCTTGAATAAGAGCTGGTCGCTCCAAAGCAGATGTATTCACGGATACTTTATCAGCACCTGCACGTAAAATACGCTTCATATCTTCCAACGTACGAATACCACCACCAACTGTAAAAGGTATTGCAAGTGTAGCAGCTGTTTGACGAACAACATCTATCATCGTTTCTCGACCTTCATGTGAAGCAGAAATATCTAAAAATACAAGCTCATCTGCGCCCTGCTCATCATAGAACTTTGCAAGCTCCACTGGATCACCTGCATCACGGATAGATACAAATTGGATACCTTTTACAACGCGACCTTCCCTTGACATCAAGACATGGGATAATACGTTTTGTTAGCATGCCTTCACACCTTTCAGTCATTGCTCTAATAAATAAATGCCTAGTTCTCCCGATTTTTCAGGGTGAAATTGCATGCCTGTCACAGAACCATTCGTTACAATACCAGGTACTTTTATGCCACAATAGTCTGCATAGGCAACAAGCTCAGATTCCTGAATATGTGTCGCATAAAATGAGTGAACAAAATAGACATGCTTCGCTGATACTTCACCGTCCAACCATGTAGGGCGATTCGTCAAGATCAGTTCATTCCAGCCCATATACGGCACACGATATGCTTGATCTCCTTCGATACCACTAAAGCGTTGAATATGCCCCTTGAAAAAACCTAGCCCTTGTGTTGGGGTTACTTCTTCACTTTGCTCAAACAATAATTGCATGCCTAGACAAATTCCCAATAGAGGGCGATTTTCACTTTGTGCCTTTTGTAAATAACGGTCTATTTTAGTTTCTGCTAAACGCTTGCGAGCATCAGGAAATGCGCCAACCCCAGTAATAGTAGTGCATCTGTTGCATCTAACACGCTCTCATCAGCCGTCACAACGACCTCACAGTCTAGTCGTTTTAATGCTTGTTCTACACTAAATAAATTGCCCATTCCATAATCAATAACACCTATCTTCACGTTAACAGCCCCTTAGTCGATGGTACTCCTTTAACACGTGGGTCAATTTCAACTGCCGCATCAATCGCACGTGCTAATGCTTTGAAAATTGCCTCAATAATATGATGTGTATTATGGCCATAAGGTACAATCACGTGAACATTCATGCGTGCCTCTAGCGCAAATTTCCATAAAAATTCATGCACTAATTCTGTATCAAACGTTCCCACTTTTTTCCTTTAAAGTTGGCACACGATACTCTAAATGTGGACGATTGGAGCAATCTACAACTACCTGTGCTAGTGCATCATCCATCGGCACAAATGCTGTGCCATAGCGTTTTATGCCCTTCTTATCACCAAGTGCTTCACGAACAGCCTGCCCTAAGACAATGCCAAGATCCTCTGTTGTATGGTGATCGTCGATATAGGTATCACCATTTGCTTGTATGGTCCCATTAAATAATCCATGCTTCATAAATAAATCGAACATATGGTCCATAAATCCCACCAGTTTGAATATTTGCTTGCCCTTCACCATCTAAATCGATTGCTACTGAAATTTGCGTTTCATTTGTTGTACGCTCTACCTTTGCATATCTCTTCTTTACTGTCATCGCCCTATTCCTTCTCCCATCCGCGTGATTCCACTGCACGTGCATGCCCCTCTAAGCCTTCCATACGTGCTAGACGTGCAATTTTTGGTGCATTTTCTTGCCATGTTTTTTTCACTGTAATAAACAATGCTTGATTTCTTTACAAAATCATCTACGTTTAAGCCACTTGCAAAACGAGCCGTGCTATTCGTTGGTAATACATGATTGGTTCCTGCAAAGTAATCTCCCACAGGCTCCGAGCTATACCGACCTATAAAAATACCGCCAGCATGTCTTATCTGTTCAACAATCGTTTCAGCATTTTCTGTCACAATTTCTAAATGCTCAGGCGCTAATGAATTAATGGCTTCCACCGCATGTGACATCGTTTCAGCTACATAAATGACCCCGAAGGTTTCTATGGAGGCACGAGCTACTGCCTGACGTGGCAATTCCAGCAATGCTTCTCTACTTCCTCAGCTACCCTTTGAGCTAATGGCTCTGAGGTAGTGACAAGGATGGCACAAGCCAATGCATCATGCTCTGCCTGTGATAACAGATCTGCAGCTATTTCATCAGGATATGCTGTATCATCTGCCAAAACCGCAATTTCACTTGGCCCCGCGATCATATCAATTGCTACTTCTCCAAATACCTCACGTTTGGCGAGAGCCATAAAAATATTCCCTGGACCTGTAATTTTATCAACTGGAGCAATTGTTTTCTGTACCATATGCAAGTGCAGCAATCGCTTGTGCACCACCAATTTTATAAATTTCTATCCACCCCTAAAAGATGAGCTGCCACAAGGACACCCTGCTGGCAGTTTCCCATTCTGACCTGTCTTAGGAGGTAATGACGATACGCTTCACACCTGCAACCTGAGCTGGAATCACATTCATTAATACAGATGAAGGATATGCTGCTGTACCACCTGGAACATACAATCCTACTGCGTCTAGTGCTGTTACGCGTTGACCTAGCCAAGAACCTTGTCCTAGCTCTAAGCGATAGCCTGAACGTATTTGTTGCTCGTGATACAGACGAATATTTTCGGCTGCTTCTGCTAAATCCTTATAAAGTTGCTGGTCTAGCGTATTTACTGCTTCCTCGATTTCTGCCCCTGTAACACGTAAGCTCTCTGGGGCATAGCCGTCCCATTTTTCAGTATAAGTACGGAGCGCTACATCTCCTTGTGTCCTAACATCTGCTAGCACTTGTCGCACAACTTTTAATTGTTCCTCATTTCCCCCTTCAAGTGGTCTTTTTAAGGAAATGCCTTTTTCAAGCTTTGTTATTTTCATAGGATTAATCCCTTTAGTCCTTCATATGTAGCTAAATATGATTCCTTTTTTGCTCATTTACACATTTCTTTAATCGCTTCACAAGATCAATAATACGCTCACCCTTCATACGATAACTTACGGGATTTGCAATTAATCGTGATGAAACAGCTGTAATAAACTCATATTCTACTAAGCCATTTTCTTTTAGGTACGCCCTGTTGAAACGATATCGACAATGCGATCAGCTAAACCAATCATTGGTGCTAATTCAATAGAACCGTTCAGCTCGATGATTTCAACCTGCTCTCCTAATGCCCTTGTAGTACTTCATTGCGATATTCGGATATTTCGTAGCGATTCGAGGCGCAATTTCATTCATTGGTGTGTTCGGTAATCCCGCAGATGCGATATAGCCAATGACTAATTTTTAAATCTAATAACTCATGCACTTCACGCTGTTGTTCTAACAAAACATCCTTCCCAGCAATGCCAATATCAGCAACACCATGTTCAACATAGACAGGGACATCCATTGGCTTGGATAAAATAAAGCGAATTTTTTCCTCTGGTATCTCAATCATTAATTTACGTGACATTTCTACCTCTTCTGGTAAATTAAAACCTGCCTCTAACAGCATTTGATATGCCTCTTCAAGAATCCGTCCCTTTGGCATTGCAATTGTTAATTCATTCACCGCCTACTTCCCCCTGTCCAACAACCACCACTTCTGTAAAGTATGCTAAAAAGGCTGCCTCATCAACTAGGCTACTACGCAACTGTAAAGTAGCTAATTTTCACTGCTGCCCGTAATGTTTTCACCTTTAGTAATGCTGCCTCGAATTGTTCTTCTTCAAAAAGCACAACTGTTGCTTCCTGTCGTTTCTCCTGACTGGCCATTGAAGGTTTCTAATAAACGATCAACTCGAATACTAAAACCTGTTGCACCAACTTTTGAGCCAAATACTTCTAATAAACCATCATAGCGTCCACCATTTCCTAACGGAAAGCCACTTCCTACCGCAAAAACTTCAAAAAGCATGCCAGTGTAATAACTCATATGACTCGAAAGGGTGAAATCAAAAGCTATATACTCAGCTAAGTCAGCCAATTCCAGCAGTTGAGCAAGTTGTTGCATGTATTCTAATGCATCATTTTTACGCACATATTTTTCAATATCTCGGATGTCTTTAACATTCATTGCCTCCCCAATAAATTGTAGGAGGGCATCAGATTTAGCTTTGGGTAGATCAAATGATTCTACTGCTTCTTCCAAACCCTACATAATTTCGTTGAACCAACAATGTTCGAAGTGTTGCTTGCTGTTCAATACTCTCTGTGTAATCTTGTAAAATGCAATTTAGTATACCCGCATGACCAATCGTGACTTTAAACTCTTCTAATTTAAAATGTTTTAATAGCTCCATTGCTGTCACAATAACTTCTGCATCGGCAAATACAGATTGATCCCCTATTAACTCAATCCCCATTTGATCGAACTCCGCTGGTCTTCCACCTTCCGTTTCTTGAGCTCGAAAAACACTTGCGAAATAAGCAAGACGTAAAGGAATCATTTCTTTTAATAATTTCGATGTGGCTACTCGAGCAATCGGTGTTGTCATATCAGGTCGTAATACTAATGTATTTCCTTGGCTATCCACTAGCTTAAATAAATGAGCATCAGCAATAGCTGAAGCTTTCCCCACTGTATCGAAATACTCTACAGCAGGTGTTTTAATGAACTCATAACCCCTTTTATATAAAAAGTCTCTGCCAGCATGCCTAACGGCTTCAACCTTCTCATAGATTTGCGGAAATGTATCGCGCATTCCAAGTGGTTTTTCAAACATTTTTATCGACGACATATGAACACTTCCTTACATTTCACTTTAATTCACTAGAGTGTTAGAGAATTAGATTATGAAAGAATTCTAACTTATTTCTTTTAAGCAGTCAACTTTTATTCTTTAATTAACGAAATCTTTAAATACTTATTATTCTGTTAATTATACCTATTACTTAGTGAACAACGGTATAAAAACAAGACATCATTTCTCTTAAATTTTGACAAAATGTTTTACTGAGAATGAGAATATGTCTAAAATGTGACATGATGATTATAAATCAACTAAAGTATTCACTAAAAAATTGAGAATGATTCTCTCTTATACAATTGTTGGAAAAAATTAAGTTTTATCAACAACCTATTCTCAATACAGTCACGCATATATTATATAGATATAATATTATTGAATGAAATATTAAAAATGATTCTCAATCTCATTATCAATAAGAATACCTTAATATCAATACTTTTATTGATTATTACTCTCATTCTATTTTTTCTTTTACTTTTTTAAAAGCTTAATAAGAATAGCATTAATAACAAAAAGCACCATATAAACTACACATTGGAGGGGATTTATTATGGCATGTCCATTCGTACAACTAAGTGAGCAAATGATCGTAAGTATTTGTAAAGGTGAGTTTTACCCTGGCGACAAAGTAACACTTCATACAACAGAAGACATAGATGGGACTGCAATTAAATCAACCTTTGTTGAATCAACTTGCTTAGGTGATCACGACAATTGTGAATTCAAATCAGACTATGACGCAACACTTGCAGTAAATATTAAAAGCTACTCCAAAAGGAGTAGCTTTTTAAATATGAAAAAACTCACGAAGTATGTAGTCATACAACATGAGTTTGTATTATTTTTATGGTGTACACCATTCTACAACCTCATTGCGCTTACGCTCAGCCATTTGTTCAGCCGTATAAATAATCCGCATAGGATTGCCCCCTGCCAAACACCCTCAGGCACATCCTTATGTACAAGGGTGGCGGCTGGAACTAATGGCACCGTCTCCGATTGTTACACCTGGTAGAATCGTTGAATTTGCATAATCATTACTTCATTTCCAATATAAACATCACCTAAGCGATATTCCTCTATTAAATACTCATGCGCTAAAATTGTCGTATTAAAACCAATCACTGTATTTTCACCAATGAAAATACGTTCGGGAAACATGGTATCTGGCATGACCATTAAGGCTAATGAAGTTCGCTCGCCAATAGTCATGTTTAAAAATGTACGATAAAGCCAGTTTTTCACACGTAAAAATGGTGTGAAGCGTCCCAATTTGAATGACAATGAAACACTTCATCACCTTCCAAAAGGACACCGTGTCATATATATTCCAAAGCGAATTGGCTCCTTCGACACGATAACGTTCTGTTTTACGCGCCATCTGCCCTTACCCCTCTTTCACAATATCCAATAAATCTGTCATATGCTGTAGCATATATTCTGGTTGATATTGCTGTAAGTATGCCTCACCTTTAATTGCCCAAGCAACACCTGCTGCTCTTACACCTGCACGATGCCCTGCTTCAATATCGTGCGAATTATCACCAATCATAATGGCATCTTCTTTGTCTATTCCTAAACGTTGTAAAGCAAGTAGTACTGGCTCTGGGTCAGGCTTCACAATTTTTTACATCATCTGTGCCAATACGCACATCAAATAAATGTGTCGCACCCATAATAGAAAGCCCGATCAATAGTCTCATTACGTTTTGTTGAAACATTAGCCAATCGAATACCCTGTGCTTTTAATTGCTCTAGTGTTGACACAACATCAGGATATTCGCTAACTAGTTCATCATGATGCTCTATATTCCAAGCGCGATAATTTGCGATCAAAGCTTCCTCTTCATCTGGTGCAATGTCATTAAATGTCTGTTTGAGTGATGGACCAATGAATTTCAAGCAATCATTTGGCGAATATTGCCAGGGAAATCGCTCATTTAATACATGCATAAATGTTTGAATGATTAAATCATTCGTATTAAGTAACGTGCCATCAAAATCAAACAATAGTGCTTTAACAGCCATATTTTACATCCTTATTTATTATCCAAGTATTTTACGGCTGGCTTTACCTTTATTCGGCGATAAATAATGGCACCTAGTCCAACTACAATACCAATAATGGACACTACCTGTGCTGAGCGTAAATCGCCTACTAGGTAGAGACTATCTGTACGCATACCTTCGATATAGAAGCGACCAATAGAATACCAAACTAGATAGCTAAAGAAAATTTCCCCACGATTTAAGTTTACTTTACGTAAGACTAATAAAATGATAAGCCCAATCAGGTTCCAAACGGATTCATATAAAAATGTCGGATGTACACAAGAACCTAATTCTTCGATATACATTTGATTGATAATCCAATCTGGTAGCATTAGATTTTCTAAAAAGGCTTTTGATACTTCCCCACCATAAGCCTCTTGGTTCATAAAGTTGCCCCATCGACCAATAATTTGTCCAATTAAAATACTAGGTGCTGCAATATCTGCTACTCGTAAAAAGCTTACATTTTTTATACGAGTAAATATGTAAGCTGTGACAAATGCTCCAATAAGTGCACCATGGATGGCAATACCGCCATTCCAAATCTCAATGATTTTACCTGGATTTTCACTATAGTAATCCCATCGCATGGTCACATAGTAAATACGTGCACAGATGATGGATATAGGAACTGCCCATAACAATAAAAAATCTGCCAGAAGTCTTCAGGCAATCCTCGCTTAACGGCCTCTCTGCCCGACAATATATGCTAAAATGATTCCCGACACAATTAACAATCCATTACCAACGAGCAGGAATAGGCCCTAAATGAAAGGCAATCGGGTCAATCTGTAATAGTAGTAAATCCATCTTCTGCTCCTCTCAATATGTCATTCACATACTTTAGTTCACAACTGTTTAATCATCTAACTCATCATTAGATGAAATTACTTCATCTAAACGTCTTGAAAACTCCTCTGCTGCGTTTACGCCCATTTCTCTTTAAGCGGTAATTCATCGCAGCCACTTCCAATAATAACGGAAACATTCCGTCCTGGTCTTACAGGAATCGTTAGTTTGGTTAGTTCCGTATCAATTATTTTCATTTTCTCTTCTTCTAAGCCTAATCGATCATAAACTTTTTGCGGGTCCCAAATTTCCAGCTCAATAATGAGTGTAATCCGTTTATACGGACACACTGCCTGCACACCAAATAGCGTCATAATGTCAATAATGCCGATTCCGCGTATTTCCAATAAATGCTCTAGTAAAGGTGGGGGACTACCAATTAAAAGGTTTTCTGATTCTTGACGAATTTCTACACAATCGTCTGCTACTAAACGATGACCCTTTTTAACAAGCTCAAGTGCTGTTTCCTCTTCCCAACGCCACTTTTACCAATAGCCAGCACACCAATTCCATACATCGACAAGCACGCCATGCGCTGCTGTCATTGGTGCTAAGCGTCCCTCTAAATAGTTTGTTAATCTACTCGAAAATTTGGTTTGTCGTTCATATGTGTTTTAAAGACAGGAACATGCTTTTCGTTGGAAGCCTGAATCAACTCCTCGGGGACTTCTAAATCTCGAGAAATAATAATAGCAGGTGTATCTTGCGAACAAAGTAAACGCATACGCTCAAGCTTGACGTCTGCTGGCAGCATTTCCGAAAAAAGACAGTTCCGTTTTGCCAAGCAATTGGACGCGATTCTGCTAGGATAATGTGTAAAGTATCCTGCCATTTCAAGTCCTGGTCTTGAAATATCACTAGTGACGATCGTTCTTCCAATTCCTTCCTCGCCAGCTAATAACTCTAACTTAAATTTCTCCATAACATCTCTTGTTAATACTACGACCAATGAAAAAGCCTCCAATCAATGGATAAGGTTCTTCTTATTTTAGCATGTCTATGTCTAAAAGGAATGTATTTACTCTCAACACAGCGTTTACCTCCATAAAAAAACTGGCGGCTCTCAGCCCTGCTAGTTTTATAAATACTATTTTTGAGTTGCCAACCATTTATGGCTACTGCCTCGAGCATCTGCCCCTTTTACAACCCCTGGAGCATACCGTTTTTACCATTATTGATAATATCTAAAATTTCTGATTCAGATAAACGAGCACCTACGTCATTTAATGCTGGACCACTTGCACCTTGTAACTCGCCACCATGGCAAGAAACACAAGATTTCATGGCAATCGCTTCACCATCTGGCTCTGTAGCACCTTCATTATTACTTGCAGTTTTATCTCCGCCACCACATGCAGCTAAGAAGATTGCTGATCCGAACACTAATGTTAACATTGCTTTTTCATTAGTACCCCTCCTCATAATAAATACCTTACGCCGCCATTATACCAAAATTATGCACGTTTGAAACCTTCTCCTAATACCTCATAAGCATCAGAAACGATGACAAACGCTGATGGGTCAACGCTTTTAATGAGTTGTTTCAGCTTTGTGAATTCTGTTTGATAAACAACAACCATGAGAACTGGTCGTGCTTCTCCTGTATAGCCACCGATTGCTGGTAACTTAGTTATACCACGATTGATTTCAGCATAAATGGCTTCTCTTACCTCATCTTGTTTCAATGTAATAATATAGACCATTTTAGATTGGCTAAAACCTAACTGAATGATATCAATCGTTTTTGTTGTAACATAAAGTCCAATCAGAGCATACAAACCTTTTTCTAAATCAAAAACAACTGCTGCACTAATTGCGATGATTCCATCAATTAACAGTACACTTGTTCCAAGCGACAACCCAGTAAACTTCGTTATGATTTGCGCTAGTAAATCAGTGCCACCAGTTGAAGCATTCCCTTTAAAGACCAGTCCTATTCCTAAGCCAACAACAATTCCACCAAAAAGAGCTCCCAGTAAAGCATTATCAGTCCAAGGCTCCCAGCTATTCGTTAACAAGACAATAAAAGGTAACGTAATGGTACCGATAAATGATTTAATCCCAAATTTTTGCCTAGCAATAATACACCAGCAATAAATAATGGTACATTAAATGCATATTGAACAATTCCAGGATTCCATCCAAACAAACCATGCAAATCGTACTAATGCCACTTACCCCACCTGAAGCGACTTGATTTGGTAATAAAAAAACATTAAAACCAATAGCAATTACTGCCGCTCCAACAATCACATACACATACTCCACAATGTTATCTCTCACATCATGTCTCATTTCCCCCGCCCACTTCAACTATCAGAATTTTTTAAAGACGAGATGATTATAGCAAATACTCTTCATATTGAGAACTTCATCTTGATGAAGGGAATATGCCATTGTGGAAATATAAAAAAAAGCTATCTTAAATGAAACGTTAAGATAGCTTTTGCACAGTTTAAAATGATTTTTCAGCCCATTCCATGGCTTCATAATATAAATGATCAATATCAACTAGTGGAATATTCAACTGTGTCGCTAGCTCTTCTAGACGTGGCCAATCTAACTTCCCTAGTGCGATACTAAACTCTAGATAGGGTGTCATATCCGTTTCAATGCCCAAAATGGTGCTCGTAATATCCTCTGAGAACGGTAATTGTTGTAAAATGACCTCTATAGGTCTTTGAAGCAACGTATCAATGAGTGAAAACATGCCTACTAAGAAATATTCTGAGAAATTCTTTTTGTAAGAAAGCTTCGCTAGCTTTTCACAAACCTTTGCTCGGAATAAAGATGTACACAGCACTTCTTTAAAAAGATCAGAATTGGCGTCTATATCGATTTCTCGCATGGCCAATAAATAGATCCATTTTCGTAAATTTGATACGCCCAGTAACACAATGGCTTGTTTAATGGAGCGTACCTTCGATTTAGATCGTTTAGATGAATTATTAATCATTTGTAATAATTTATACGTCAATGAAATATCTCGTTCGATATTTTTCCGCTAATAATTGGATATTTGGCTCTTCTTCTTTTAATAAAGAGATGATGTGAATATATTGAATTGTATTCGCTGGAATGTCTGTTGCTCGTATTATTTGAGGTTGTTCAAAAAAATAACCTTGAAATAACACATAGCCAGAAGATTTAGCTACTTCAAACTGATGACGCGTTTCTACTTTCTCAGCGAGTAATTGAATGTTTGGAAACTTATCCTTTACTTTAACTTCAATTTCCATTCGTTTAACGATAGATGATGCTAAAAAATCAACCTTAATATAATCAATCTGCTCAAATAATTCATCATAAATTTCCACATGCTCATCCATAATAAAATCATCTAAAGCAATTTGGAACCCATGTTTTTTAGCTCAATTACACGTTCCACTAACTGAGGAGTAAGCGGAACATCTTCTAGTATCTCAATCACAACCTGTGAAGGATTTAAAAATTCATGAATGGAGCTCATCAATAAGTTTTCAGTAAAATTAACAAAACTGGTTTACCTTTTGTTACCTCTTCAAAACCAATTGAAAGAAATGAGTTCACAAGTACGTCAATCGTTGCTGCATCTGAATCGACCATTGGAAAGGCATTGACGTTTTTGCCACGATATAATAATTCATAAGCAACTACCTGCTCATGAAGATTAAAAATAGGCTGTCTGCCAATAAATGCTTCCATTTCGCTGCCCCCATTTCTTCATATTCTAGTAATATATAGTATATCATTTTTACGACCTGTTGTTTATACTTCACACTAATTTAGTATGGTCACTATTAGACATATAACACAAGAAAGGACAGTCCTAGTGATGATCCATTGACCACTTTAGGACTGTCCTCATTATTACCTACTCTAGATTTGATAGCACCAATAACTGCAGGCACAACTGATATAAAGATAATCAAAATAAGGACAACCGAGAGTTATCTTTAATAATAGGAATATTACCAAAGAAATAACCTAGTAATGTACAGCTGAATACCCATAATATTGCACCAAAGATATTATAAAATAAGAAATAGCTATATTTCATTTTACTTGCACCCGCCACAAACGGGATAAATGTACGAATAAATGGCATGAAACGAGCTATAACAATCGTTTTCCCACCATGTGTATTAAAGAATTTTTCAGCTGCCTCCATACGTTCTTTTTAACAACTCTTCGAGGAGGCTCTTTGGAGGGATTGATGTTCCTACCTTATGACCAATATGATAGTTCATCGTATCTCCTAAGAATAGCTGCTGCTAAAAATACAGGAATTAAAATCCACATATCAAAGGCACCCATTGCAGCTGCTAATGTTCCACTTGCAAATAGCAATGAATCACCAGGTAGGAATGGGAAAATGACAACGCCTGTCTCTACAAAAACAATCGCAAATAAAATCAGATAACTCCAATTGCCAAAATCACGAATAATTTCTTCTAAATGCACATCGATATGCACAATAAAGCTTATTAACTCCTTAATGAGTTCTAACATGTTTTTGTATGCTCTCTTTCAATAGTATTTTTACCTAAAAGCTTTGACGTAGCTTCACATCAAAGGGTTCCAGTTTTGTACGTCTTTTTACATTACTTCCTCACTATATGACAAGCTCTTGAAAAGTATGTAGAAGATTTCACATGTTTGATTTTATCACTTACAGACAACTACTCTCAACTGATTTTACTATTATACGAATAATGTACATAAAAAAAAGCTACCATTTTTCAATAGTAGCTATACTCGTTTAAACTTTTTTCTTTTAATGAACGTCGTAATATTTTCCCTGTCGTGTTTTTCGGAAGTTCATCCAGTATCTCAATCATCTTTGGCACCTTGTATTTCACCATATGCTTGGCACAATAAGATAGCAGATCTTCTGTCGTAGTGGCTGCTACTTCTTTTAACACAACATATGCATATACAGCTTCCCCTAAGTTAGGATCTGGAAAGCCTACCACCGCCGCCTCTACAATATTATTATGGGCAAACAGCACTTCCTCCAACCTCACGAGGATAAACATTAAAGCCACCTACAATAATCATATCTTTTTTGCGATCGACAATGTAAAAATAGCCTTCTTCATCTACCCTAGCTAAATCCCCTGTATAGAGCCAGCCGTCGCGAATGGCCATGGCCGTTTCTTCAGGCATTTTATAGTAACCCTTCATCACATTAGGGCCACGTACAATCAGCTCGCCAACTTCGCCAACAGGTACTTCCTGACCGTTCACATCAACCACTCTATTCTCCACATTGCTTATCGATGTACCGATAGAGCCAGCTTTTCGATCACGATCAAGTGGATTAAAGCATGTAACAGGCGAAGCTTCCGATAAGCCGTATCCCTCTGACACACGCACATTAAATTTCTGTTCGAAATTATGTAAGAGTGCAACAGGTAAAGATGCCCCACCTGAAATGGCCAAACGAATTGTCGAGAAATCTTCAGGATCACCTTCAGGTAATTGATACAAGAAATTATACATGGTTGGAACACCAGCAAATACCGTTGCTTTTTGCTCTCTCGCTAAAGCAAAAATTTCAGTAGGGCTAAAGCGAGGTGTAAGTAAAACTGTTGCTCCGCTTAATAAAGGCGCATTGACCACAACCGTTAAGGCAAATACATGAAACACTGGTAATGTAGCAATGACGCGATCATCTGCCTTGATTCCTAAATAATGGGCAACATCACGAGCATTTGAATACACATTGCCATGTGTCAGCATAGCACCCTTTGGACTACCTGTAGTTCCTGAAGTGTATAAAATAATAGCATTGTCATTATCTGCAACTTCCACAGGCTCTAAAGATTCAGCAGCAGTGGCAATGACCTGTGTAAATAAATGCGTTTTTTCTTGTGCTTGCGGTGATAACGCTGCCATTTTTTCCGCTATATCTGGCGTGGTTTTCACAAACTATAAATGTGCTTACTTGTGGAAATGCTTGTACACCCTTTTCAACTAATGGAAGCAAAGCGTCGAGTGCAATGACTGCTTTTACATCCCCGTTATGCAAAATATAAGAAATTTCATCTGGTGTATAGATTGGGTTAACTGGTATTGCTGTTGCCCCTAAACGCATTGTTGCATACAAGGCAATTAAATAGTGTGGCGTATTGCCGAGTAAAAACGCCACATGGTCCCCTTTTCAACACCTAAATCTTGTAATCCCTTTGCAAAACGACCAACTGTATGCTCAAATTCCCCCGTAAGTTGTATCTTTCCCCATAAAATGATACGCAACTTTTACGCTGCTCTGTTGCCTGTTGGCGAACACGTGAAACTAAATTCAATTACACCATCCCCTTATCGTATAAAATGAATCGTTATTCAGTAATATTATATAAGAAATGTATCTAAAAGACAATGAATCTTTTTATTTCATGTCATAAATTACGTTAAATAATTCATTTTTTCTCTTTTAAACAAAGACATCATGAGCGGATATGTGAGATGTAACGCCAACGAATTAAATAAAAGTAAACTACTTGTATTAACACAAAGAAGCCAAAAGCAAAAGAATACTTCTTTTACAATCGAAATATTTGCTATGTCTCTCAAAATACCTTGTACCATTAGAAAAGCAAAGGCACTATGCATCATTGCAACACCCCAAGGCAAAAAGAATTGAGGAAATAAATGACGATTAACAAGCTTTCAGCTCCGCATCAGTTAAGCCCATGCGCTTTAACACATCAAATTTACGCTTTTCACGTTCAAGTGATGTATGCAATTTAAAATAGATAAAGCTCCCAGCCGCAAGTAAAAATACAGTGGCAACCAATACACCCACTAAAGTAAATAATGAGTAGGTAGCTAGTATATAAGAATAATTTAATCCTGCATTTTCAAAGTAAAATGGACTAAATTTATCCTTTTTAAGAAAATATAAATTGGATTCTAGATGGTCTATAGCCCTCCCGATATCTTTTGTTTCCATCCATTGTGGTATAACGAATGTAAATAGATGATAACTAGGTTGAATAATATCTTGATCAGAGATCGGATGAATCAGCTTTGCGAAGTCCTCATCACTAATGACAATTGAATTGACACTTACAATTGAACCTGGAAACACTATTTTTGGATAGACACTATCGATGGTAATCGGAATATTATTCTCTTCTAAAACGGTGTGCACAATTCTATTTTTTAATTTTTTTAACGAATCCTCTGAATAAGGGATAAATACTGCCTCACCAGCTCCCAGGTTCAGTAATGGATAACTATACGAAGAAAGCAAAACATTCATATCGGACTCTCGAAATACCTCCACTTCATTTCGAGTGAAAGAAGAAGGTTGCTTCACTACAATAAAACGGGACAGCTGATAAGATAAACCTTTCTCCTCTAATTGCAGTCGCAATGAATTGATATCTCGCTCAAAATGGATTATCCACATCTCCTTTATAAACTAGCCCTAATGGATTTAAGCGATCATATTGAGTTGTATAGGAGGACATAGTCGCTAAAACGCCCACAGACAAAAAAGGCAAGTGTTGATACCATCGTAACAACGAAAAACATTTTCACATTATCCATCATAATATGGGTTTGTTCAGCTAGTGAGAGAGACGGTAACGTTGCCAATGAAACTTGCGTTTTTCCACGTGCTAAATCTAAAAAGCACGGGACGGAATCACTGAAAAAATAATATGTGCCGAATGTTGCTGAAAATGGTATTAATAAAGTTAGCCAGATGAATGCCGTATGTCCTACAACAAACGCTAAAATATACGTCGTTAAAATTAAAGCAATACCGTAAATAGCTCGGATTTTGGAATAGGTTGTTAAGCTATTTACATAATCACTGCCTTTAATAAGATCTCGTAATTTTCTCTCTCGTGTAAAATACACACTAATAAATGAAATGACGACAAACGCACTTGTAAAAACACCAATTGTTAGTAAAAACGGCTGCCAGGAAACATATAATGGTAATTCATCTAAATGCAAAATTTCTCGTACAATCATAAAAAAGAATTTTGAAAACGAGAAGCCCAAACACGATACCTACAATAACAGAGCCTGACCCAATAATCATTGTCTCTAAAAGACAAGTCTATTCATCTGGCGCTTTTCCATTCCTAAATGCAATAAAATGGCGAATTCATGTGATCTTGCCTCTAAAAAGGCACTCATGGAATAATACAAAAAGAATAATGTAAAGAGGACGAGAACAATTTCAGCACCCACCATCCAGATAAGTGATACCTCTCCTAATATCCCGCGCTCAATATCAGGATGAAACATTAGCATTGAATAGATAAAAAATACAGCCACAGAAAAAAAGCTTGCCATGAAAAAGGCACCATATATCCGGCTGTTCCGCACGACAATACGGTAAGCGAATTGTCGAAGGTCACCCTACTTGCCCTCCTCCTAGTAAGCTCAAAACATTTAATATACGTTGGAAAAACATTTGACGACGATCATCTCGATAAATTTCATTGAAAAATTCACCGTCTTTAATGAATAACACCCGATCACAATAGCTAGCTGCAATCGGATCATGTGTGACCATTACAATCGTCGTTTGTTTATCCTGATTGACTTTTGTTAGCAGTTCGAGCACATCACGTGAAGAATTCGAATCTAAATTACCCGTAGGCTCATCCCGCTAAAATCAGACTCGGATTATGGATAAGTGCTCGACCAATAGCCGTTCTTTGTGCCTGTCCACCAGATATTTCATTTGGACGTCTATGAAGGAAAGAAGTTAAGTCGAGCTTTTCTACAATACTAGCTAGACGTTCCTCATTACTTCTAAAGGCTGTTGGTCTAATGTTAGTGGCAGCACGATATTTTCCTCGACCGTTAGCATGTGCAAAAGATTGAAATGCGAAACACAAAACCGAGCTGTCTTCTTCTGAAGTAAGCAAGCTCAGTTGCATTTAATTTATGTGGATTCATGCCATCCAGTATGATTTCACCGCTAGTAGGCTCATCAATTGTCGAGATAATATTCAGCAAGGTCGTTTTGCCACTTGGAAGGTCCCATAACAGCTAAAAACTCCCCTTCTTCTACATCAAAGCTCAACTGATTTAATGCCCTATGTGTCACTTTACCTTCATATACTTTTTGTCCCATCTTTAATTTGTAAAATAGGCATACGTCATTCACCTTATTTCTTCATTAATTCTAAGGATTGTGGTAAAGCCACTGTAATACGACCTCAAAGCCGATTTGAAAATGAGGCTCTGTTAATGTCAGAACGGACTCTTCCTCTACTAAACTAAAGCAATGCTCCCCAACAATCACATCCCAAGCATCTATTTCTCCCTCTAGGATCTCACCGCACACAGTATAATACCCACTGTACATCATCTGTTGACCTTCGATAGGAAATGCATTCAATAATGTAGGTTGCTGTAAGTTTAACCCAAGCTTATTTGAAAAATGCAATAGTTCTTCATCGAGCCTCTCATTTGCCTTCAAGAAATTTTGATAAGCAAAATCATCACCCTCTTGCATTTGTGTCATATAAAGAGCTTTTGTTTTCTCCTTATCAATAGTTAATACCCAATCTTCTATACGTACTTCTCCCATCCTAGCGCCCCCTAATTTGTAAATGTCACTGTCACAATTGTCCCTTTTCCTACCTCTGATGTAATAGCCAATTCATGTCCTAGCTTTTCACAGATTTCTTTGGCTAAATAAAGGCCCATCCAGTAGATTCTCCTGTTTTTCCGCCCATTTTCACCAGTAAAAAAGGCTTTCGTAACACGTGAAAGATCGAAGCTGGAATCCCAATTCCCTCATCGCAAATGGCTAGCTGTACATAGTCATCCTTTTCAATGGCAGAAATCACAATTTTTTTATTGCTTTCAAACGTGTATTTCACCGCATTTGTAATAAATTGGCCAAGAATGAAGCGAAGCCATTTCGAATCACTGGCAACAATAAGATCATCCTCAATATGAATTTCTGGGAAAACTCTTTTCGTAATAAATAAACGTTTATTTTCATTAACAGTTGCAGTGACAATTGCTTTCAACGCAACCTGTTCCACTTGCATATCATCCTCAAAATTTTCTAAACGTGCATTAACAAGCACCATGTCCAAGCCTCTACGTAAACGATCAATTTCCTCCTGTACGTTCTTTTTATCCAGAGGTCGGTCATCCTGTAATAATAATTCAATGACTGAAATAGGTGTTTTCATTTGATGCACCCATTGGTTCATAAACTGATCATGTCTTTTTTGACTTGCATATAGCGCATGCAGCTCATGCTGATAAAGGCGATACAACTCGTGCATGTACTTTTCGGTTTGCATAGCTTCTGGCGTTTTTGCGTTTTTTTGTAGCACATCCTCCATTGCTGTTGGGAGATGAGTGATTTTCATCAAATAACGTTGGCGCATTAAATAACGCACAAGTAAAAATGAAGCTAATAGGACAAGGCTAATACAGAAGGAATAAATAGCTGTATCAATATTTCGAAAGCCATCTAGCATATAAATGACCATAATGAAGCCAACTAATAAGAGCTGGAACACAATAAATGATGCATAGTCACGTAAGAATAATTTCAGCCCACTATAGCTCACCTGCGCTAATATGAACCGATAGCCCGCACCACGTACAGTTTCAATTGTTGATGCTATGTGATAATCTGCTAACTTTTTCGTACGCGCGTCATATTAACATTCAACGTGTTCTCATCGACAAATGCCTGATCGTCCCAGAGCTCCTCTAGTAGCTGTTCACGCGTCACGACTTTCGGTGCATTTCCCATAAGCAGCTCTAAAATGATGCATTCTTTTTTCTGAAGTAAATTTCTAAATCATTTTTATGTAGCTCCATTCTTTCTAAATGAAGTACAAGCTGTCCTTGCTTGATTGTCCGTTCCTCTTGCCTTGCTGCCTTGCTCACCATATAGTACGGCGTAGATGACTACGGATTTTAGCCAAAACAATTTCATAGTTAAATGGCTTTGTAATGAAATCGTCGCCCCATTTTCAAGCGCAAAAAGTTTGGTCCATTTCCCCAGAGCGAGCAGAAATGAAAATAATCGGGCATGTTGTAAGCTGGCGTAGCTAGCGACACCAATAATAGCCGTCATAAGCAGGTAAATTTATATCAAGCAGCACCATATGTGGATTAAATGCTGTAAATTCTTCGATGAGATGATCAAATTCTTGAATTGTTGCAACTTCGTATTGATATTTTCTAAGCGTTTCCGCTAGTAATGATGCAATCTTGACATCATCTTCTACTATGAATATTCGATGCTTTTCCATATCAACACTCCTTTCTTTCTATATTGTATCAAAAAAAGGTTCGACGACATAATTGTCAGCGAACCTTTAGGCTAAACATTACACGAAACCGTATTTTCCTTAATAAATTAATTGTAAAAAGTCCTCAGTTGAAATTCCACCAAAATATGTAGGAATATCGATATCTGCTAATGCCTTAGCAATGGCAGCTCTATCATAGTTTGTCCCAACTAAAAGCTGTTCTATATCAGCCATTATCCCCTACACCAAAGAAGTCACCAAAAATATGTGCCTCTTCAATCACACCATGATTAACTTCTAGGCGGATATCAATGCCACCTGTTGGGAAACGATGTGTTTTTTGAATATTAAAGCGTGGTGATTTCCCAAAATTCCACTCCCATGTTTGATAACGCTCTGCGAGATAACTTGTGTATATTTGCCCAATCTTCCTCTGTTAACTCATAATAGCGAATATTTTCTTCTCCACCGAAAATGGATTTCAAAACTTCAAGACGGAATTCTTCTACTGTCATTTGTTCTTTTAAAAACTCCGAAATATTTGCTACTCGTGAACGGATGGATTTGATACCTTTTGATTCAATCTTATCTTTTTTGACTTTCAAAGCTGACACTACTGCATCAATTTCTGTATCAAACATTAATGTGCCGTGACTGAACATACGTCCTTTTGTAGAGAACTGAGCATTTCCAGAAACCTTTCGCCCTTCTGCTAGAATATCATTACGCCCTGAAAGCTCAGCATTGACACCCATTTTAGCTAGAGCATCTACTACTGGCTGTGTGAATTTTTTATAATTCATAAAGCTATTACCATCATCATTTGTAATAAAGCTGAAGTTAAGATTCCCTAAATCATGATAGACAGCACCACCACCTGATAAACGACGCACAACAATAATGCCATTGTCCTCTACGTAGTCTGTATTGATTTCTTCAACTGTATTTTGGTTTTTACCGATAATAATGGACGGTTGGTTAATATAAAAAAGAAGCACTGGCTCTTTCTCAACGTCCATTGTTTTAATAAATACTCCTCAATAGCAAGGTTAATACGTGGATCATGGATCCCTTTATTATCAACGAAAATCATAGTTCACGTTTCCTCCTTCACAAATTATCCATATTTATTTTAACGTAAATTAGGCATTTTGTGTTGACGAAAAGCATCTGTTATAATACACTAGGAAATATCAAAACAGTAATAGTACAGATGAACTTAAAGGAGGAGTCCACAATGTTAGAAAACGTAGTTGAATTTTTCCAAGAATTTACCTGCAAAGCAATGTACTGAGTGCGGTGAAAAAATGGAAGAACAAAGCGAATGCTACAGCAACACTTGTGAAAAATGTAACCACCTATAAGCATTTGCCTATACTGTAATTTGTCATATACGTGCCCCACACGTAGCAATCATGACACACTTCATCACATTTGATGAACCCTTAATTAAATCTCTTACACTTACAAAAACAACAGCTGATACGCTCATATCAGCTGTTGTTTTATGTTATTGAAAAAAGGTGGTGTCAAGGCGAGGGATTACTTTCCGTTCCGTCAGCGTCCTTTCCAGGGGTGTCCGATGAGCCGCTTCACTCACTGCGTTCGCTCCAATCAAGCATGTGGAGAAGTGCTGCGTGACAACACCCCTCTATAAAATGAGTAGTGAACATCTTCCCTTGAACCTTTGCTAAAAAGTTAACATTTTTATAGATTGGCGTGGAAGGCTACTTGACTCCCGTGGGATAGCGAGACAGGCGAGCCTCTAAACGGAGCGGTTGCGGAGGAAGCAGCTCGCCCACAGGAAAAGCCAACGGAAATCTATTTTCACCTTTCACAACTATGCTATTGATGGTTTTGTTTTTATTTATATAGAGAGATATTGTGCATTTAGTGGAGACTCCAATAGGGCTAGCGTGCAAGGAAAACGCCAATTCATAGAGAAAACCAATAGTTGTCTATATATCCTTTTACCAAAAGAAGCACTCACCGAATAATCGATGAGTGCTTCAAATGTTATTATTAGTTTTCTTCTGCTACTTTAGAGTAACGTTTGTTGTGAAGTAGCATGAAGTAACCGAATGTAATGGCTAAGAATGCTACTAAGAATCCAGCTAGAACACCATAGTTTTGCATTAAGAATGTCATATCGCCAGTTGAAATACTTGATTTAAATGCTTGAACCGTATATGTCATTGGTAAAAGCTTGTTAAATACTTGTAATGGTGATGGAATTAATTCTAGTGGGAACGTACCTGCACTTGTTGTTAATTGTAGAATTAACACAACAATTGCGATGAAACGTCCTGGATCACCAAAGATCGAAACAAGCATTTGAATTAAGGCTAAAAATACATAGCTTGTTAATAATGCCGTTATGATAAAGTAGCCCATGTTATTTACTTCAAGTCCTAGACCCCATTTTACAATACCTACTGTTAGTAATGTTTGCACTAAACCTACAACGGCTAATACAGTCACTTTACTTGTAAACCAAGCTGCACCATTTTTTGGTCGGATAGCTGGTTCAACAAATGGGAACACAATCCGAAATTAATAATGCCCCTACAAATAAGCCAAGAGAAATGAAGTATGGTGCAAAACCTGTACCATAGTTTGGAACATGGTTTACAGACTCTTTTTCAACCTCTACTGGACTACCTACCATATCATACGTGTCTTGATTTGCTTTGACCTCATTTGCTTTTTCACTAGCCTCACCTAGTTTGCTAGATAACGTTGTCGTACCATCTGCAAGCTCTGTAGAACCATCTGCAAGTGTTGCGGAACCTTGTGCTAGCTCACCAGATTTCGAAGCAAGCGTAGAAGTACCTTGATTTAATGTTGTTGTACCATTTGCTAATTCATTTAATCCAGATGCTAATGTTTTTGAACCTGTTACAGCTGTATTCACACCTGCATGTAGTTCACCTAATTTTGTAGCTAATGTCGCATTACCTGCTTGTAGACCTTTTGCACCTTCCATTAAAGCATTGCTTTTAGCCGTTAATGCGTTTGCACCAGCTAATACTTCTGCCTGACCTGCTGCAATTTGACTTGCACCAGAGCTTACTTGATTAGCACCAGCCTGTAATTTTTCTGTACCAGCAGATAAAGATGTTAAGCCGTTATGCACGCTAGCACTACCAGCTTGCAGCTCTGCTAATGTTTGCTTTAATGCTGCTGCTTGTTCCTCAGGCATTGAAGCCATCATCGTTTGTAATTGGCTAGATAAGGCTGTAATGCCTGCCTCCACTTTCGCAGAACCAGCTGTTAATTGGTTGGCTGCACCATTTAATGCACCTGCATTTTCAGCAATAGAAGCTGCGCCTGCACTAATTTGTTGTTGTTTATCGTTTATAGTGTTTAAACCTGCCCCAACTTTTGCAACACCTTGAGTATATTGTGATAACCCTTGTTCAAGACTAGTTGCACCATTTGCTGCTTGCTGTGCACCTTGTTGTAATTGGACAGTACCATCTTGTAGTTTGACTAAACCGCTTGATAAATCATTCGCACCTTTCGCAGCATCTCCAGCACCTTTTGTCAGTTTATCTGTCCCATTCGACAGTTCAACTGTGCTTGAAGCTAATTGCTCTAGATAGCCTTTTAAATCTTTTGCACCATGTTGCTACTTTTTGTGCACCCTCATCTAACTTATTCGAGCCATCAGCTGCCTCTGTAAAGCCATCTCCAAGTGTTGCAATGGAATCAAATAATTTTTCAGCATACGTTGCTGATACTTGTCAATTTACTTCAGCACGGACACGATCCATTGCAGTCTCACCAATTTGAGCACCAAGGAAGTTAAGACCTTCATTTTGGAATGTAGTTCATCACTAATTTCGAAGGTTTGTCATCTAATAATGTTGTAGCATGCTCAGAGAAATTTGTTGGAATTTCTAAAATCATATAATAATCACGACTATTTAAGCCTTTTTCAGCTTCATCTTTTGAAACCTCTATAAAGTTAAATTGTTCGCTATCTATCAATTTATCAACTAAGGTATCCCCCAAGTCTAATTTAACGCCATCCATCTCAGCACCCAGTATCCTCATTAACTACAGCTACTGGGAGATTAGGAAGCCCTGCATAAGGATCCCAAAACGCCCATAAAAACATACCTGCATACATTACTGGAATAAATAATACAGCAATGATTGAAACAAGCATTTTTCATGTTTTAAAGATCTTCAGCCACTCAGCTTTAATCATATAATATCCTCACTCCTAAACTATTTGACCGAAAACGTCATTTGGTCATTTTCATTCAAAAAAAATAGTCAACCTCGGCAATTTTGCAAAAAGACACTTGATTCGACACTTTTATATCTGTCTTTTACCGAATCAAAGTTAGAATCAAACCTCGAAAGATTGTTTCCTTGAAAAGATTAAGAATCTTTTCTTCAGGGACATCACCGTGTAACTCATGCCAATCGACAACAAAAGCAAGATATGCCTTTAACAATAAGTAACCGACCAGTTCTGCATCGCAATCTCTAATTTCACCTTTTTTAATACGACGCTGTATTAACTCTGAAACATACGATAAGATTTCTGTTTCGATGCGAAGTAGCACCTGTTTAACAGCTGGTGTTCGTAATTCTTTTTCTTCCTCGATTAGCTTTGCAAATAAAAGATGTTTTTTCACGGAACTGTAGCATTTTCATTAAAGCATTATGCGCATTATCCATAAAGCTTGCTGATGCATCAACTTACTGCATCTGCTTCCGCCTTCATCTCTCGTACAAGTGACATAGCAATCTCTTGAAATAAAATTTCTTTATTTGCAAAGAATGTATAAATCGTACCTTTACCGACATTAGCGATTTTCGCCACTTGCTCCATCGTTGTTGCTTTGTAGCCAAACAATGTAAAAGATTTTGCAGCTGCTTCAAGAATTTCCTGCCTACGATCCATTAGTAACATCCTTTCTTGTTAGGTTATGTACCTCTAATGTACACTTCAATAAAAATGACCAGAAAACCATTTCGGTCATCTGGTCATTATCATATTCCTATTTTTAAAAAAATGCAAGCATTTAATGATGATTTTTTCATCTTTTTCTTCGTCATCATGATCAGCATCATTTGACGTACCATTACCATGATTCATCATATTGTTATCCATGCTGTTATTAGATTTCTCATCCTCTGGTAAAACCTGTGTCATATCTGGGCTACCAGCAATAATTTGCTGCTTTGGCATATTATGAACACCATTAGCTGTAGTATGTGCATACATATAGTAAACACCGTCATGATCGAATGTAGTCGTTGCTTTATAGACGCCGTCTTTTCTAATTTCCCATCAATCATTTGTCCTTCATCACGTTTCCCTGATTCCCAAACTTCGAATTCTACTACAGCATCATCAACGTTTTCTCCACCTTGTTCAACGTGTGCCGCCAGCTCAATTGTTTCATTGAGTACTACCTCTTTTGGTGTTAAAATCTCTACCTCTGGAATTTGAGGTACAACTGGTTCTGGTAAAGCCTCTTTTTTTCTCCACATCCTACTAATAATGTAGGCACTGCAATTAGCGCGAATAACCACTTTTTCATCTTTTAATCCTCCATTAATGGCAATCGGATTTTAACGGTTGTGCCTTTTTCAACAACACTTTCAATTTCTAACGATCCCTGTAACTGCTTTAATAACTGTTCAACAATGGATAACCCCTAATCCACTACCACCGTCTGCACGACTCCGTGCTTTGTTAACACGATAAAATCGCTCTGTGACATGTGATAAATCCTCGGATGGAATACCGATTCCATAATCCTTGATTGTAATTTGTGCACTGCCAGTCTTTTCAACAGCAACAATTTCCACCTTAGAATTTTCATACGAGTAATTAATTGCATTTTCAATAATATTAATAAAGATTTGCTTTAGCTTTACTTCATCCGCTTCAATAATGAGCGCATCATCTACATCTACATGTAATGTTATGTTCTTTTTATCTGCTTGATGCGTTAGGATTTTTTGAACCTCTCGCAATGTCTCCCCTAGTGGAATAGGGTATAAAACTAAATTGGTTTGTTCATTTTCTGTTCTTGCCAGTTGAAGTAATTCGTTTGTTAACCGCTCCATTCGATTCGCCTCACGGACAATCAACTGTATGGTATCTTCTTTTTGACTTTCTGTAATGATGCCATTTTGCATAGCCTCGCTATAGCCTTTTACATAGCTTATAGGTGTGCGTAATTCATGCGAAACGGTTGCTAGAAACGTTTTTTGTGCTTCATCCTCCTGCTGAATGGCCTCTGCCATTTTATTAAAGGTACTAGATAATTTACCAATTTCATCTCGTGAATTGACAGGCACACGTGTCTCATAATTCCCATAGGACATCTGTTCCACTGCAAGTTGTAAATCGTTTAATGGTCGCATAATGTGCCGGATACCTTTATAAATCAAATAGCTAGCCACTACTAAAAATATGAAAAGCACTAATAAACAACAAAATCACGCCACTATTAGCTAACTCACTAATTTTGGCTAATGGGAAATAAATATAAATGATACCCTCTAATCGATTTTGATCAACGAGCGGTATAACTACGGAAATAAGTTGTCGATCAAACCGTGGCTCATATCCAATTTTTTGCACATATTTTCCTGCTAATAATTTCTGTCTTTCCTCAGGGCCAATCAGGGTCTCATAATCTATATCAAATGGAACACAGGCACTTAACTCACGTGGATTCCTTACCGCAAATATATTTTAAATTTGAGTAATCATTAAATTGTTCAATATCTGCAATAAATTCATCCGTCACCTTCCCATTGTCATACATGGTCTGTAGCTTCAAGCCAACTTCGACCATTGTCTCTTCTGTATCTTGTACATATAAACGTTGATACAAAAAGTTTGTGAGAACATACATAAAGACAACGGTAATGATTAAAAATGCAAAAATTAACAACCAAATGCGAGTGGCAATCTTTTTCATTCGCCAGGATCAAAGCGATAGCCCACTCCCCAAACGGTTTGAATAGCGCAGCCGCATCCTTTCCAAGCTTAATTCGTAAAGTTTTAATATGTGTATCGACCGTACGTGTGCCTCCTACATAATCAATATCCCAAATACGCTCTAGTAATTGCTCTCTCGTATAGGCATTTCCCGGATTTTTCATAAATAAGTGCAATAGCTCAAATTCCTTTAAGGTAAGCGGAATACTCTTTCCATCAACAGATACTTTACGTGCAATTTCGTCTATTTTAATAGGACCAATAATCACGTACTTTTGCTGTAGCTCTGTAATATTCGCGCCACTTCTTCTTAATACAGCATAAATTCTCGCCACTAGTTCGTCATGTGTAAAAGGCTTAACAATATAGTCATCTCCACCAAGTGTAAGACCTTCACCTTGTCCTCATTGGCATCACGTGCTGTCAGGAAAATAATCGGTACATTGGACATAGCACGAATACTTTGACAAACGACAAAGCCATCTTCATGGGGCATCATCACATCAAGTAATACTAAATCAATATTTTCACGTACTATCACATCATAAGCCTCAGTACCACTTGCGGCAGTAAATGTCTCTATATCCGAATTATTTAGCATCATCTCAATTAAATTACGCATATCCTGCTCATCATCAACTATTAACACAGTTGTCATCATTGTTCCTCCCTTACTAACAGTTGAAAAGCACCTTTCCCTACATCAACTGTTTTTTTTCTGATCACCCTTTATAAAGTACAATGTGTGATCGTCATAACCAGCGACAACAATATAGTCTTTAAACTGGTTCACTACAAAAGGGATTGCACCAACCTCTTGGTGCCACTTAATATGGCCATCAAAATCAGCAACATACAACTCATTGTGACCATGACTTACAACAAGAACGGCATCCTTGGTCTTTTTTAACCCTACTGGCATTAAAGGCATATCAATCTCTCCGTTCAGATGGCCAGTAGTCAAATCATATTTTTTAACGGAGCTGTTGGGCTTACTTCCTTCCCCATGCCCACCTACCCATAGCTCATGTGTCTCTTCTAAAATAGCTATGCCATGTGCGGATTTTTTGAATTCACCACTCTTGTTCAATGGTCAAATCCTTCATGTTTAACACTGATAATTTTGTATCTTTAAAATTAATAACATACAGTTTATCTTTATACGATGCCATTGACATAGGATAATTGCCAAGTTGTTGTCTGACTAGTTCGCTCCCTTTTGATCAAAGCTTGTCACCCGTATTCGTTTTACTATTCGTTATAAAAAATTGCTTAATGTTGTCATCATAGTACACATTCGTTGTACCGATCTCTACTTTTGGAATAGCGCTTTCTCCTGTCGATAATGTATAGACGTCGATATTATTTAATTGGTGTCCATACAATAAGATTTGGTCATTCCCTAACAGTATTGCCCCAGAATAAGCTTTATCAAATGACCAAGTAGCAAATACATTGCCATCTTCATCAATAAAA
The DNA here is from genome assembly GCA_029963845.1 of Rhamnusium bicolor. Classification (NCBI taxonomy): domain Eukaryota; kingdom Metazoa; phylum Arthropoda; class Insecta; order Coleoptera; family Cerambycidae; genus Rhamnusium; species Rhamnusium bicolor. The sequence continues at coordinate 39,614 of JANEYF010004331.1, read as the reverse complement.
TCTAATGATGGTTCTTGTATAGTTTAACGAAGCTATAAAATTCCGATCCCTTCAATGGGTTCATATGATTTTTTCAGTACAACCTGCTAACCATATAATTTGTAGTAACGAAAAATGAAGAATGCCCATTTTTTCAACTTTATCCCCTCTGCCCCTTTACTATACTTCTCAATTGTGAAATTCGGGTGAAACTTGGAAGGTAAATTTATGACAAAACCATAAAAATACTTTTCACATTTCAAACTCACGAACCACCTCTCAGTTCAATCATCCAACCCATACTGTCAGCGTTACATATATACAAAGATACTGGTAAGGAGGAATATAGCGTGATTTCCATTAGCTTATGTATGATTGTAAAATGAAGAAGATGTTATTGGTCGATGTCTTGAGTCCGTCAAAGATATAGTGGATGAAATTAATATTATTGACACTGGTTCAACCGATAGTACAAAACAAGTGGTTGCACAATTTACAGACCGAATTTTGATTTTAAATGGATACATCATTTTGCAGCGGCACGAAACTTTTCCTTTTCAACAAGCAACAAAGCAATACATCCTCTGGCTAGACGCAGATGATGTTTTTTTAGAGGAAGATCAAGAAAAATTGAAGTCGCTCAAAGCCTCTCTAACCTCTGATATAGATGCCGTGTCCATGAATTATCATCTAAGCTATGATCATGAGGGAAATGTGGACGCCTTAATAAGGAGATATCGCCTTGTAAAAGAGAAAGATTTTCAATGGATCGGTGCAGTTCATGAATATTTAGAAGTAGGGGCGTGCTGTTTGATAGTGATATAGCCGTTAGCCATTTACCATTAACACATGATCACTCACGTGACATTACGATTTATAAGCAACTTATTGAAGCAGGAGAAGCACTAACACCGCGAGATACATTTTATTTTGCTAATGAATTACTAGATCATGGTCAGTTTGAGGATGCCATTTACTATTACGAATTATTTTAACCTCAAAGTTAGGCTGGGTAGAAGATAATATTCGCGCCTGTTTTAAATTAGCAGATTGCTATTCCAATTTAGACGATAGAGAAAACAACTTCAGTGCTATTTTACGAAGCTTTGAATACGATGTCCCCCGCCCCGAAGCCTGCTGTCGCCTTGGCTACCACTTCATGGAACAATTCAGGAATTACGAAGCTATTTTTTGGTACGAACAAGCACTGGTAATTAAACAAAATCCAAACGCTCCTTTTCAAAATAAAAAGCTTTCAACATGGCTCCCACACTTGCAGCTGTGCGTACTTTTCGACCGTTTACAGCAATACAGACATAGCAAATACCCATAATGATCTAGCCAGCTCCTTCATTCCAAATGATCCAAAAATTTTACACAATAAAGAATATTTCAATCGTATTTTAACAATCGGTCTAAATGACTCTTAGAAAATATCAATAACTAAATAAAAGGATTTAGCCCCTATCGATATAGAAAAACCCTTCTACTATTTTAAGCGTAGTTGCAACGAATCTATAAATAACTTTAATAAGTAGATATGTGTCTACCTCCTCTATCATTGTGCAGAATACGATATTTGAGAGAGGAGGTGAGATTATGCATTTTGGAAAATTTATAGATAGAGTTTGCACTAAGTGTCATTCCTACCCTTGTTGTTGCAAAACTGGACCTATTCCCAGTTGTCCAATTTGGCCTGTAAAACCTACAGGACCTACTGGGGATAACTGGACCTACAGGTAGTACTGGGGTTACTGGCCCTACTGGCGTTACAGGCTACTGGCGTTACTGGGGCTACTGGCGCTACTGGCGTTACTGGGGCTACTGGCGCTACTGGAGATATCGGACCTACCAGGGTTACTGGGGCTACTGGCGCTACTGGAGATATCGGGCCTACCGGGGTTACTGGCGTTACCGGGCCTACCAGGGTTACTGGGGCTACTGGGGCTACTGGCGTTACTGGGGCTACTGGCGCTACTGGCGCTACTGGCGCTACTGGCGCTACTGGAGATATCGGACCTACCGGGTTACTGGCGTTACTGGCGCTACTGGCGTTACCGGCTCTACTGGAGGATATCGGGCCTACCGGGGTTACTGGCGTTACCGGGCCTACCGGGGTTACTGGGGCTACTGGGGATATTGGATCTACTGGTGTTACGGGTGCTACTGGAGTTACTGGCCCTACTGGAGATGTTGGACCTACTGGAGCTACGGGCATTACTGGCGCTACTGGTTCTACTGGGGTTACTGGCCCTACTGGAGATATCGGGCCTACAAGGGGTTACTGGACCTACTGGCGTTACCGACTCTACTGGCGTTACCAGCTCTACTGGCGTTACCGACTCTACTGGCGTTACCGGGGCTACGGGTGGACGAGCTACGGGCCTTACTGGCTCTACTGGAGATATCGGACCTACCGGGGTTACTGGCTCTACTGGCGTTACCAGGGCTACTGGCGTTACCGGAGCTACGGGCCTTACTGGGGCTACTGGCTCTACTGGAGATATCGGACCTACCAGGGTTACTGGACCTACTGGTGCTACTGGGGATATCGGACCTACCGGGATTACTGGACCTACTGGTGCTACTGGGGATATCGGACCTACCGGGGTTACTGGACCTACTGGCGCTACTGGGGATATCGGGCCTACTGGTATAACTGGTGCTACTGGGGATATCGGGCTACTGGCGTTACTGGAGCTACTGGGGATATTGGACCTACAAGGGTTACTGGTGCTACTGGGGATGTCGGACCCTACCGGGGTTACTGGCTCTACTGGGGTTACAGGGCCTACTGGAGATATCGGACCTACCGGGTTACCGGCATACTGGCGTTACAGGGCCTACTGGAGATATCGGGCCTACAGGGGTTACCGGGGTTATCGGGGTTACCGGGGTTACCGGGGTTACCGGGGTTCGGCTACTGGTACTGCTGGCGTTACTGGACCTACTGGTGCTACTGGAGATATTGGACCTACCGGTGTTACTGGACCTACTGGTGCTACTGGTGTTACTGGAGCTACTGGGGTTACCGGGCTACGGGCGTTACTGGGGTTACTGGCTCTACTGGCGCTACTGGCGTTACCGGCGTTACTGGACCTACTGGTGCTACTGGCTCTACTGGGGATATCGGACCTACTGGCGTTACTGGTTCTACTGGGGTTACTGGCTCTACTGGCGTTACCGGAGCTACTGGCGTTACTGGAGCTACTGGGGATATCGGGCCTACTGGTATAACTGGAGCTACTGGGGATATCGGGCCTACTGGGGTTACTGGCGCTACTGGGGATATCGGACCTACCGGGGTTACCGGCGCTACTGGGGATATCGGGCCTACTGGGGTTACTGGCGCTACTGGGGATGTCGGACCTACTGGTATAACTGGAGCTACTGGGGATATCGGGCCTACTGGTATAACTGGAGCTACTGGGGATATCGGGCCTACTGGGGTTACTGGCGCTACTGGGGTTACAGGGCCTACTGGAGATATCGGACCTACTGGGGGTTACAGGCGCTACTGGTACTGCTGGCGTTACTGGACCTACTGGGGTTACAGGGCCTACTGGCGTTACTGGACCTACTGGAGCTACTGGAGATATTGGACCTTCTGGTGTAACTGGACCTACTGGGGTTACTGGGGTTACCGGAGCTACGGGCGTTACTGGCGTTACTGGGGTTACCGGACCTACTGGGGTTACTGGACCTACTGGGGTTACTGGCGCTACTGGGGTTCTGACCTGGGGTTACTGGAACTACTGGACCAGCGTTTACAGAAGGATTCTCTGCATTTAAAAATACTTTAGCTGTTAATGCTTCTACCTCCATCACTAACTGGAGTGTAGCATCACCTTACTTTACAACGCCTGCTTTCAATCCAACAACTGGAATATTCACTGTACCAACTACAGGTAGATATTCCTTTGAAGCGACCATTAACTACTCTACTACAGCGGCTATTAGTGTCACTTTAGGGGGTGGAATAAACCCTTCATTTGCAATACGACAAAATACTACTACGAATTTAATCAGTGGCTTATTCCCTGTATTAAACGTAAACGTCGCGCTCATATTAACATTGCGTGCGGTTCTTGGAAATGGAACGGTAACTTTGGCAGGAGAAGTACAATTAAACGCTGGAGACACTATCGATCTGTTCTATGAAGCCAATGGTTTGACAATCGGTCTTACACTAGGTGGTGCTAACTCTGGTGGTATCGTTTGGTCATGTCATCGAATTTCTTAGATTTAGATGGTCATCACTATTTGAAGCAAGTGGAAAAAAGCAAACTACGAAATCGTGGTTTGCTTTTTCTTTTTAAAAAACAAAAAAATAGCACAAACATTTGTTATGCATGTTTGTACTATTTTTCATCTATTATTTAAACATTTCCATTAATACTTCATCTGCAACATGTTTACCTTGCTGCACACATTCTGGAATTGATATTCCCTCAAATGAGCTTCCTGCAAGCTTGACATTTGGAAAATGTTCTTGTAATTCCTGCTTTATACGTTGAACTTTCGCCTCATGTCCAACTGTATATTGAGGCATCGCATTTTTCCAACGTGTAACCACTGTCGTTAGAGGGTCCCCATCTATGCCAATCGTTTTCTTTAAATCCTGTAGCACCGTTTTTTCGATTTCAGTATCAGATAGTGCCACAATCGCTTCATCTCCCACTCGCCCAATATAACTACGTAATAGTACACTAATCGTCTGGTGTGGTAGCTAGCCATTTTCTGTTCATCCATGTACAAGAAGTGATTGAAAAATCACTATTTCGAGAGACATAAAATGAAAGGGCATCTAGATCACCAAGTTGATCCTTTTTTAAAGGCCATTGTAACGGTTGCAATCGTTGCAGCCTTCATTGTTCCCAATTCATGTAACAGATTATGCTTACTAAACATTTTTCTGCCATATTAAAGGGAGTAGCAATAATAACAGCATCTGCTTTTATATGTGAGAAATTATTGAGCATTACTTGAACTGATCCATCTTTGCCATGCTCTATTTCTTCTACTTTGACACCCTTCATGACTGTCCCTGGAAGTAGTGATTCTTCTATACTTTCAATGAGTGTTTCAAGACCATTACTAAAGGTTTGAAAATCCCTTTGTTTTCATCAATATGATGATTGCTTAAGAAATTTTGTTCCTGACTTTTTCATGCCAATCAACAAACTCCGATATTTTTGCTCTAAACTATAAAGCTGCGGGAAAGTCGAGCTCATACTTAATTGCTCAATATCCCCTGCAAATGTTCCCGCTAGTAATGGTTCTACTAAATTTTCTACTATTTCAGAACCAAATCTTCTTCTAAAAAACGCGCCTAACGGCTGATCGTCATCTTGTGCAGAACGAGGGATGAAAAAATCCCCAGCCGCACGAACTTTTACCGCTAAGTGAAAACAGACCTGATGCTATAAAGGATGAGATATGTGGTGTCTCTCCTGACAAGAGATGACTAGGTATTGGATATAAACTGACTACCAACAGCAACATAAGTAGGCCCTGCATTGCTTGTCAATAATTTCTGTTCAATACCGAGGTCCTTTGCTAAATCATTAACATAATTTTCACGATCAAAAAGATTCTGGCCCACGCTCAATAATAAAACCATCTTTTCTTAAGGTCTGAATTTTTTCGCCAAGACGTAATGACGACTCGACAAGTACGATATCTAATGGCAATCCTTTTGCGCCTGCTTCTTTTTGCATATAGAATGCGGCTGTAAGGCCTGTAATGCCACCGCCTACGACAACTACCTTTCGTCTTTTCTGAGTCACCAACATCATCACTTTCTTTTCGCTTAGCTTAATTTTTTATGAATCGCATCTACCATCGCATCAATAAATAATGGGTGTGTATTTGGCATCGCTGGGCGATAGTATTTTGCGCCAAGTTCATCACAAACAACTTTACATTCAAAATCGTTGTCATATAACACTTCTAAATGTTCTGTTACAAAACCTACTGGTGTATAAACAAAATGAACGGAAGCCTTTTTCTTCAAAATAGCTCACGTGTTAAATCTTGAACATCTGGGCCAATCCAAGGCTCTGGTGTTTGGCCTGCTGATTGCCAGCCAACCTCTACATTTTTTAGACCTGTCGCAGCTTGAATAAGACGTGCTGTTTCAATTAATTGATCTTCATACGGATCGCCCAAGTTTTTAATTTTTTCAGGCAATGAATGTGCTGACACAATTAAACAAGCTGTTTCACGTTCTTCTTGTGGCATTGCATTAAATGTATCATTTACTTTATTCCCAATACTCAATGAATTTCGGCTCATCATACCAAGATTCTACAGAAGTAATCGTTAAGCGACCTCCTGCTGCCTCTTCCGCACGACCGTTATAAGACTTAATGAGAACGTAGAGAAGTGAGGGGCTAGAATAATAGAAACCGATTCTTTTATGCCCTCTGCCACCATTTGCTCTACTGCATCTTCAATAAATGGATGAATATGTTTTAAGCCAATAAACAATTTATATTCTACAGCATCCTGCACCTCATTTAAACGTGCACAAGTTAGGGCTTCAGCTTGTGCTTGTGTCAGTACCCAGCTAATGGAGATAAACCACCGATAGCTTCATAGCGGCTACGTAAAATCTCTAAGTGCTCTGCCGAAGGTTTACATCCATGACGAATATGCGTATAGTAAGGTTCGATATCTTCTTCTTTTGTAAGGTGTTCCATATGCCATTACCAATAAGCCTTTAACTTCTTTCATTACCCTTTTCACCTCTAAAATTGTTTTATGTTTTCATACATTATGTGACAAAAAGAAGCTGCCCAATCTTTAATATTGGACAGCTCCTTTCTATATGGAAAATAAGAATTTCCTATGTAGAAAGGGACATATTTTTCACATTTGATTCACTTCTATTAAGAACGAGCTTGAATTTGTTGTGCACTGTATTCATGAATAAGTGTAGTGAGACGTTTTAAGATAACTGGTTAACCTCTGGGAAAACACCATGTCCTAGGTTAAAGATATGACCTGGCATTTCTAAACCTTGTTCAATAATCTTTTGTTCGTTTCTCAATGACTGACCAATCTGCTAATAAAAGGGATGGATCTAAGTTACCCTGTACCGGTTTTGTAATACCATCGCACGCGCTTCTTTTATTGGCAAACGCCAGTCTAAGCCTACAACATCAATCGGTAAATCATTCCATTCCTTTGCTAAATGGCTCGCACCGACACCGAATTGAATGAGTGGCACATTTTCTTTTTGCAGCTCTGCAAAAATACGAGTCATAATTGTTTGAATAAATACACGATAATCCTCAACATTTAAGGCTCCTACCCAAGAATCAAATACTTGGATTGCCTTTGCACCAGCTTTAATTTGAGCAGTTACATCTGCAATAATCATGTCAGCTAGTTTATCCATTAATGCAAACCAAGCTTGTGGGCTCTGATACTATAAATGATTTTGTTTTTTTATAGTTTCTTGAAGGGGCCGCCTTCAATCATGTAGCTTGCAAGTGTAATTAGTGTTCCAGCAAAACTGATTAAAGGAACATTCAATTGCTCTTCTGCCAATATCTTGATTGTTTCTAATACAAACGGTGGTATGCTCATTAGCATTGAATCTACCTAATTTTTCTACATCTGCTACTGATTGGATAGGGTTTGAAATAACAGACCAACGCCTGCTTTGATCTTTACATCTACCCCAATCCCCAAGAGGTGTCACAATATCTTTGTATAGAATGGCCAGAACGACATTATAATTTTCTACAGGTAGACGAGTGACATATGCACATAGCTCAGGTTGATGTGTAATTTCATGAAATATTTTTCTTTAATGGCACGGTATTCTGGCTGAGAACGTCCTGCCTGACGCATATACCATACTGGCGTGTGTGCTGTCCTTTTCCGCAGTAATGTGCAGGAGGTATCATTAAAAGTTGTCAAGAATAGTTCCTTCCCCTCGATAAATTCATACTATAAAATTGTCTTAAAATGTTTTGTTTGCCTTTATTATTGATATCCGTTTCCAATAGTAAACGCTTCCTCCGTAATTGTATAGTTTTCCTAGTGAAATGTCATAAGTAAAATTGTTCTTTCTCGGCAGATTCTTTTGAACAGAGCGTTAGACTTACGCTGAAAAGGGTATAATCACGCTATAATTAGTAAGATCAAAGGAGGATAAATTTACGGTATATTTATTTAATTTCTGGCACTGGTGATTTTTTAGAACAGGTAAAAATAAGTATCCAAATGAGCATATGATTTTAATCTCATGGGGATGGAAACCTGTACTGATTCATGAGACAGAAGGAAAGACAGTTTTTGCGACACCACTAAATTTGAGGTACTGGATTCAGTAAATGAATTCAGAGGAACGAGGCTTCTTTGTATTTAATATTCCTGTGGACAGATGAAGATTAGACCGTTTCTTTTGAACACCGCTTTTTAGAGCGTTCACGCGCCATTGAAAATGAGCCTGGCTTTGTGGCGTTCCGTTTATTACGTCCGATCAAGAGTGATACTTTCATATTGTCATGACGCAGTGGAATGGACCACATTCATTTGAAGCATGCAGAAGAGCTCTAGAGCCTTTGAATCTTTGCTAAAAGAGATGATTCATCAGGTGTAAGCTAGCAAAATATCTTTTCAGCAGCTTTCATGTAACAACTTATAGTGCTATGCCAAATGAGGATACAGAATAGTAGATAAAATAAAAGCTCATTTTCCGAATACTAGCATTGAAAATGAGCTTTCAATTTATCAGCTACAATCTATTTATTTGGAAATTTTTTGCTGTTAATTCGCTAATTACAATAACAATGATAATGGATAAATAAAACATTGGCTGTGTGATAGCAATATAAACCAACAATAATAGCTTGTGTAACCATTGCTAAACGGACAGTTTGCTTTACAGCTATAATTGGCGGGCATGTTCTGGTAAGGATAGAGCATGTCCATTCGAAATTCACTCACTTGATAGTAAGGCTTGTTTTAACTGAATTGTGGTCGCAAAGCTGAGTGCACCAGCAACAATCCATGTCACTACAGGAATATCAACAAAAACTGGATGACTTTTTGGAATGGCCGTAAGACGAAGCCAGGCAATAGAAATGGTCATCTGTACGGACAAAGGTACGAAACACCAAATATTTTTGAGCATTCTCTTTACCATAGCGGCATGTAATCTATACAGCCAGTCCATCCAGCGTCGACGTCGGATACTTCCGTGTAGATGAGGTACATCTGTAAAATAATTAGCAAAACGGTAAAAGCTCATCATACGATTCTGTTCAATTTTGACAAAATGTTCATAAGGCACAGGTTCGCCAACTGATTTTTTCCAAAGATAATGATATAAACCACACTAATAACTGTCGCTATTACCGCTAGTATTAGCTGAGCATGAAGCCCCATGTATAAAACAGCCCCGGAATATGACAGCTCGAATAAGCCTGTCCACCCAAACCATTTGACCTCCGCTCACTGTATCGGTAGCTGAATTCTCCTTGCACACTTATATTTAACACAATGATAAGTAAAAGATCGTTCATATTCAGTTGTTGTTAATGCCGTTACGGCTTTCAATAATGGAATACATACAATATAAATAATCGCTACGTAATCCATACTTGGGACCAGAACGTCCAAGCTAATGCTTTGCTAAAATATTGGAGACATTTTGATTCTAAAGGTAATAAGTATACTTGATCTGGTTCTCTCAACAAGGTAGTAGGACGGCCAAAGGCCAATAAAACCCTATCATAACAGCTATGACGATTTCTGCTGGAAAGTCTGTTTGGACAACTTTCAGCTATCTCGCCATATTGGTAGCCCCCTGCTCCAATAAGGAAATACAAGTACAATTGCAATATGCCCTGTAAAAATAAATTGCATATACTTTTGTACTTCCCTATATAATTCACGAAGTGAGAGGACCATACATCACGCAAATTCTTCCATGGTCCCGCCCCTTTGTCATGGCAATATAAAGATCATCTAATGTCGCATTCGGCATAGCAAATGATTGACGCAATCTCCGCCATCGTCCCCCGTGCTCGCACTCTTCCTTCGTGCAATAAAATAATTCGATCGCAATGCTTTTCAGCCGTCGATAGAATATGCGTAGACATTAATATAGAAGCACCTTTCTTTTTTCTTTTCATCCATCTGATCTAGTAATGATTGAATACTCAGTGGATCTAACCTCACAAAAGGCTCATCAATAATATATAGGCTTGGATTCACTAAAAGCACATAATCATGACTTTTTGACGCATCCCCTTTGAAAAGTGTGAAGGGAACCAATTTAATCTTTTCTCCATGCGAAACTCTTTAATAGCACCTCAGAACGAGCATCGAGGGTTGCCCTATTAATCCCATAAGCCATCGCTGTCAATTCTAGATGCTCTCTAATGTTAATTCATCGTATAATACAGGAGTTTCAGGAATATAGGAAAATGCTGTCCGACATTTGTCCGTATCTTCCTTCAATGTCACACCATTTAAACGAATGTCCCCTTCCTTTGGCAACATCGTTCCGATAATATGTTTAATCGTTGTACTTTTACCAGCTCCATTTAAGCTGATTAAGCTAACTAATTCTTCTTTCCAATTGTAAAAGATAAATCTTTAATCACAGGCTTTCTTGTATAACCACCTGTCACATGCTGTACCTCTAATACTGACATATCCTTACCTCTTCTTTGTTTTATATTTTATCAAAAATTAGCAAATGATACAGGTTTGAGTATGATAGAATGTACTTACATATACGTTAAGGGGGAAATTCTCTGCGAGCGATTGCCTATTTTGCAAAATTATTGACGGATCTATTCCAAGTACCAAAGTTTACGAGGACGATCATGTCTATGCATTTACAGACATCTCACCTGTTGCAAAAGGCCATACATTATTAATTCCAAAGCATCACTGTCAAGATCTATTTGAAATGCCAGAGGATGTAGCACGTAATCTATATGCAGTTGCACCAAAAATCGCTAATGCTATTAAAGCAGCATTTCAGCCAATAGGTATGAATACGATTAATAACAATGGTGCTGCTGCTGGACAAACTGTTTTCCACTACCACTTACATTTTATTCCGCGTTACGATGAAAAAGAAGGACTAGGCTTAATTTGGCAGACTCAAAAATATTCACCAGAGCAGTTAGCCGAAGTTGCAGAAAGTATTAAAGCTAATCTATAAGTCATTTGTAATATATTAACATTAAAATGTTCAGAAAACTGTATTGCAAATTGAAAAATTTTGGCGTACAATCACAAATAAGTTTCGCTAACGATCAAGAGGATACGTTAGGAGACAAACAGATTAGCTTAGTCGAGGAGAGATACAGATGAATACAAAAATTTAGTATTAATGGCATTATTAGTAGGTGTTGGTGCAGCCCTTTATGTGGTGACACCAGGTATGGTGAATGGCATGAAACCTGATTTCATGTTAACAATGATGTTTATTGGCATTTTATTGTTCCCCACTGTGAAAGAAACGTTCTTACTTTCGCTTTCAACAGGCGTACTTTCAGGTTTATTTACAACATTCCCAGCAGGTCTTGTCCCAAATATTATTGATAAAGCAGTAACAGGCTTTGTCTTTTAGCCGCTTTATTGATTCTCAAAAAACTAGCAAACATTTCGCTGTATCAGCTATCTTAGTTGGATTAGGAACTATTCTTTCAGGAACTGTCTTTTTAGCCGTAGCACTTTTTGTGTTCAATGCAAATGTTGGTGCAACGTTTGCGATGTTATTTATTGGCGTTGTCCTGCCAGCTGTCGCATTTAATGTCGTTGCTTTTGCCGTCATTTATCCCATTGTCACAAAATTAGTGAAGCGTTCTAAATTCAATACAGCCATTTCTCAAATATCATAAACACTTACTTAAAATAATTAAAAGAAACTAAACGGTGGTGGTAAATCACTCGTTCAGTTTCTTTTTTTTTTTTGTATTTGTACAATTCATGGTTTAATAGTAGATAAACATGACTAGAAATGAGGTATCAATATGAAAGCAAACCATTTTTACTTGACTAACAACAGGCATTATCGGTGGGACAGTCGCTGTACTTTTCTCAACGCCACAATCAGGACAACAGCTACGTGCTTCTGTCAAACAAAATGTCGATCAGACAAAAGGAATGCTCCTTGATGTCAAACAACAAGTAGGGACTGTTAAACAATCTGTCAACACTTTAACAATTGAAGTAAAAAATAATATCCCACAAATAATAAATGATTTAAAACAAACAATTACAACTTTCACTGAAGAAATCGAACCAACTAAAAATAATTTGCAACAAGAATTAGATGCATTACAGAATTCGATTAGCGAAATCGAGAAAAACATTGCACAAATTACAGAAAATAAGAAAAAACCACAAGAAAAAGTTAGCGACTAAAGTCCTTTTCGAATGGTAAAAAATCTATTTTTTTATCAAAAATCATTACTATAATATTATTTTTTAACCACTTTTCAATTTTTTAATTTTTCTAACTTTAAACTTTTTTTCTTTTTACTGCTATAATATTTTTAAAAATGTGAAAGAAAGCAGTAGGTGATGGCTTTGTCAGAGGAATTATATACACAAAAAGAAGCGATGCTTTATAGTCAAAGAATCGCACAGTTATCTAAAGCGCTATGGAAAGCGGTAGAAAAAGATTGGCAACAATGGATTAAACCTTATGATCTAAATATTAATGAACACCATATTTTATGGATTTCATATCATTTAAAAGGAGCATCCATTTCAGATGTAGCAAAATTTGGCGTGATGCACGTTTCTACCGCATTTAATTTCTCCAAAAAGTTAGAAGAGCGTGGCTTCCCTTAAATTTTCGAAGCGCGATGACGACAAACGTAATACTTACGTGGAGCTAACTGAAACTGGGACAGAACTCATTATAGAGATGAATAAAAACTACCATAATACGTATCATTCCGTATTAGAAGGATCACTAGCATTAAAAGATCTATATGGCCGTTTCCCAGATTTTTTAGATGTGATGGCTGTTATTCGTAATATTTATGGTGAGGATTTCATCGATATTTTCGAACGTTCCTTCCAACATTTCCGCGATTCCTTTGACACACTAGAAGAACGCACACCTGTAAAAGGATAAGACGAAGCTTCAAACTGCACAAAATTTTTCCTGCCCTTATTTATTAGTTGAACATAATGAGGTATACTACTGTTCATTCAGGGAATAAATCATGTGAAAGGAGGTATTTCAGAAATATTTCTGAAATACCTCCTTTTTCTTGCATTCTAACATCATTCAATTTACATTAAATAGGACACTTCCTATTTCGGAGTTGATACTAAGCCATGCATTGTTGGAAAATTTAAATCTAGAACATCATTACGGTACTACGCGTATTATTATAATGAGTGTTATTACCTTTTTGTCGGTCTTTTCTGTTTCGTATGTATTGTTTAATTTATTCAACGAGGAGCATTATACAGATCGTTTATTCTGGCTCTTTGTCATAGCAGCCTTAACACTTTATCCAGTTCATAAATTTTTACATTTTCTGGCACTATACGATTTACGCCAGCATTTAAAATTGCGTGTACGTACTCAATTTTATATAATTCCAGTTTTACACATGCGTATTCGTGAGCCTTTATCAAAAAATCGTTACATCTTAGCATTACTTACGCCTTTTATCATTCTAAACACAAGTATTATAATAGGAACTTGGCTTTTACCGGCATATACACATTATGGTACATTGCTGCTAGCCTATCATTGTAGTCTATGTTTGATTGATATCCTTTACGTGAAATACCTTTTGCACTCACCTAAAAATTCGCAAATAGAGGAAACTCCTAAAGGTTATGAAATTTTAGTTCCACCAACCGTTCACTAAATGCTTGTACTTGTTTTTTAATGACGTTCTTTGTTATGCTATTACTATTGAAAGAGGGGAGGAATAGACTTGCTATTAATGATTGTAGTTCTATTCTCGGTATTCTATTTATTTCAAATTAACCGCATGACATATGCTCTATGCATGCGACGTGAAATTCCCGAAGAAAACCAACCAAAAATATTCCGAACTATAAATATACTTATTACCATATTACTTGTCTCATTCTATATTGAAATTTTATATGCAGTATAACAGTACATCCGCGCCCGTCCGCACGCTCGAAGAATAAGTCGAGCCCCCATGCAACAACTTTTTCTAACCAAGAAGATTGGTAGTATCTAAGGCATGCGGCGCGAATGTCTAACATTGTTAAGAAAAGCTAAGAGTTAGAGCTCTTAGCTTTTCGCTGTTTTATTAATTAGTATAGGAACGCTGCACCAACGATAATTAATAAAATAAATAACACAACTAATAAAGCAAAGCCTGAGCCGTAGCCACCGCCACCGTATCCTCCGTTGCCCATAACTTCACCCCTTTCTTTTCTATATCCTATGCGCTTCAAAATTTGAAATATAGGCAATACTCAAGGGGGAACCATTTTGTTTTTAAAACGTTTATGTTATAGTAAAAAATGGACGAAACCATGTTAGGAGAGAATATCCACTATGAAAAAGACAGTTTTATCTTTAACTCTAGCTGCATCTGTATTAGCGCTTGGTGCTTGTAGCGGCGGAGACAGCAAAGCCATCGTTACTTCTAAAGTGGGCGATATTTCAGTAGCTGATTTTAATGAAAAGGCAAAAGCTTTAACAGGCTCATATGTAATGCAACAATTGGTGACTGAAAAAGTTTTAGCTGACAAATATGAAGTAACAGATAAAGAAATTAAAGAAGCTTATGACACAACAGCTTCACAATTTGGTGAAGGCTTTACACAAGCACTTGCTGAAAGTGGCTTAACAGAACAGGGCTTTAAAGATTCTTTACGTGTTCAACTTCTTCAAGAGAAAGCTTTAAAAGATCAAGCAATTAAAGAAGAAGATGTGAAAAAATACTACGAGCAAATGAAAACAGAACTTAATGGTCGTCATATTTTAGTAGCAGATGAAAAAACAGCTAAAGAAGTCATTGAAAAAATTAAGGGCGGCGCTAAGTTTGAGGATGCAGCAAAAGAGTACTCAACAGATACAGGTTCTGCTCAAAAAGGTGGAGAGCTTGGATGGTTCTCTGTTGGTGCAATGGTAGATGAATTTAACGATGCTGCTTACGCTCTTGAATTAAATACATTGAGTGAGCCAGTAAAATCTAGCTTTGGTTATCATGTAATTGAAATTACGGAGAAGCGTGATGTAAAAGATGTCGGTGCATTTAAAGATGAAGAAGAAAACATTCGTTCAACAATGTTAAATAAACTAAACCAAACAGGTGAAGCTCAAGCTATTCTAAAAGATATCATTGCAAAAATGGCTAAAGATGCGAATGTTAAAACATCTGATAAAGATTTAAAAGATTCACTAGAATTCTTCACAACAACAAGTGAAGAACAGGCAAAAGCAGCTGAAGAAGCAGCTAAAAAAGCAGAAGACAAAGCTGCTAAAGAAGATTCTGAAGACAAAGCAGAAGATACGGACAAGGAATCTAAATAATCGAGGGAATATTGTTTATCAATTGAACAATATCCACAACCAAAAAAGGAGCATCTGACAAATCAGATGCTCCTTTTCCTTCTCTATTTCACTTTAAATTGGCTAATTTCAGCTTGTAAGTCATTTGACATCGTTTGAAGGACATTTGCCGCGCTCGCAATTTCCTCATTTGAAGTACTTTGTTGCTCTATGGATAAAGCAATATGCTGCATACCTGAAGATGTGCCATTCGCCATACCTACAATTTCTTTTACAGCAGAATCTGTTTGGCTTGCCTTCTCATTAACGCGCCATACGATATCCGTAACTTCCGTTGTACGTTGGCTAATCTGTTGTACATATTCCACAATATTTTTAAAGGCATCACCTGTCTGTTCAACAGCCTCTCGTCCTTCATCTACATATTGTGTGCCACTATTAATAGCGAGAAACAGCACCCTAAGTTTGGTTTAATATATCATCCACTAGTGTTCGAATATTGTCAGCAGCTTTCCCAGATTCCTCTGCCAATTTTCTAACTTCATCCGCAACAACCGCGAAGCCTTTCCAGCCTCTCCTGCTCGAGCCGCCTCAATAGATGCATTCAATGCAAGCAGGTTTGTTTGATCGGTAATGCTTGTAATTAACGAGACAATCGTACTAATTTCCTTTGATTTTTCACCTAAAGCATTCACAACTTCTGTTGATTGGTGAACAGAATCATTAATCGTATTCATTTTATCAATCGTTTGCTCAATTAGCTGTAAACCTAAATCAGCCTTTTGATTTGTTTCATTCGCTATATCTGCAACAGCCTGTACAGCAGAAGATGCATGGTCCATATCTTTGGAAATTAGATTAGCGGATTCAGATAAAAGGTCCATTTGCTTCAATTGTCCTTCCGCACTGGAAACAATATCTCCAATAGCATCAGAAATGGTTTCAACCGTGTGACTACTTTGCTCTGTAATCGCTGTAAATTCCTTTGTATAAGTCGAGACATCCGCAGATGCTTTATTCGTCTTTTCAATAACCGTGCCAATTTGCTCTAACATATGATTAAATTCAATGGATAATTGTCCAATCTCATCTTTGAAACGGTCGTCAATGCGTACCGTTAAATCACCATCAGCCGCCTGTGTCATAGCCTTTAATACACGCTTTACACGTTTTAGGACGATATATCTCGTACATAACGAAATAATGACTGTACCAATAAATAACGAAATAAACGTATTAATGGCAACACCTGCACTGCCGTTTAAATGTACTACTTTTTCAAATTGATGACTAACAAATTCTGAGATATGCGAGCTAATAAATAAACTTATACCTATAGCTAGTATCATTTTGAAAATTAAACTTTTCCAAAACTTAATTTCCCGTGAAAAAAGTCCCTCTGTTTCCATTGCTCTTCCCCATTCCTATCATTTCTCTCTTTATTCTAAAATAAGTACTAGCATTGGTACAATAGTTAGGTACTAAAATTACACATATGCATATTTAGACTTATCGAAATCAGTATAGGTTAGTTAATAAGCAACATCAATTATCAATTTCTCAACAGGTTAGGGGCTTAATCATATTACTTTTTAAATAGTAGGCTTATAGAATGAACGATTATCAAGTGGGAAAAGCCGCTCAGTAAATTCACCTGGTGTCGTTTTCCCTAATGCTCTTGTTAGCATGTTCATCTTCGCGTCTATATTATCAATATAATGTAAGATTTCCGCTTCTTGAAGCATCGGTTTTTTCGGACTCCCCCACTCTTCTTTCCCATGGTGAGACAATACCATATGCTGCAACAGCATAACTTCTTCGCCTTCAATTTCTAGCTCACTTGCAATTTTGGCAATTTCATTCACCATAATGGTAATGTGACCTAATAAATTGCCCTCCACTGTATACATCGTGGCAACAGGCCCAGACAACTCCACAACCTTGCCAATATCATGCAAAATAATGCCTGCATATAACAGGTCACGATTAAGTGTTGGATATAAATCAGCAATGGCTTTTCCTAGTTTGAGCATGGACACCATATGATCTAATAAACCAGACGCATAGTCATGATGGTTTTTAGTTGCTCGTTAAAAACTAAGATGGCATCATAATGTTTTTTAATAGCCGCTCTTGTAATACGTGAGATATTTGGATTTTTAATATCAAAGAAAAATTGTATCAATTCTTCATACAATTGTTCTTTTGGTGTTGCAGAGGATGGTACTAAATCATCGATCGCAATACCTTCCTCTGGCTTGGCAACACGAATAGATTTGATACGCAATTGATTCTTTCCTCTATAGTCGTGAATCTCTCCACCTACACGTGCCAATGGCCTCAGCATGATACATTTTTTCATGATCCTCATTTGTATCCCAGAGCTTTGCCTCAATATCACCACTTTTATCTTGTAGTAATAGCGACATAAATGGCTTTCCAACGGTTGTAACACCTTTTGTCGCTTGTTTTATTAATAAAAATTGATCAACTGCTTCTCCAACTTGGAGCGTCGTAATCCCTTTCATGTTGACGCCACTCCCCTTTCATTTGCTAATGCTCCTATATCGACAATTTGCTCTTTCTGCCAATGTTTGAGCATTGTATCATGACAAGTAAAATATAAAATTTGACGTTCATATCCTACTTCTTTCATTAATTGTACCATTTTGTTTGTACGGTTTCGATCAAAATGGACAAATGGATCGTCCATAATAATTGGAAATGGAGCAGTGCTCACTAGTGTTTTTGCAAGGGCCAGACGTAATGCAATATAGGCTTGTTCTTTGGTAGCCTGAGATAATTCAGCCATTTGATAACGTAATCCTGCTACATCTTGTGCAACAAAATAACCTTCATCATGAATCGAAAGTTTATCGTATCTTCCCCTGTTAGTAAACGGAAAATCGCATTCACCTCCACAAGGACATGAGGTAATTTTTCTTCACGTAGGCGGAATAATGTTTCGTGAATGGCTGTCGCAACAGCTTTTTTAGTTGCCCATTGCTCAATCAGCTGCTGCAATTCTGCTTTCTCCTGCTCAAACTGTTGTAGCAATTGCCCATACTTTTCATCATTTAATAGCTGATCTTTTCCAATGAGCAAAGCAGCACGTTGCGCAAGACATTGGTCGATCGCTAGCTGCGTTGAATTTTGCTCTTGTTCTAAAGCATGTATATCCTCGTTAACAGTGTCCTCCACTAGACTCTCTCGCTGTGGAAGATTGAGTGAGGCGAGTTGAGCCTGAACCGTTTGTAACTCTGTCATGATGTTTTTTTTGCTGCTCAAATTGCTCATACATTTCATAATAAGCCTGCTCGTTTGGAACTTGTGCTTCATTCAATAGCTCAGCCATTTCAGTTGTATAACGGTCCAGTTTTGATTGCCCACCATCCATTTTTATCTTCAGGCCAGCTAGCTGTTCTTTTGTTTGCTGTACTTGCTGTTGATGTTGTTGTGCTTCAAGGTAGGCTGTCCGTAAATACATATATATTTCCTGTTCATTATAGGCTCCTCTAAAACCTGTTGAAGCTGTTTATAAATATGCTGCTTTTCTTTTTGAACTTCTTGCATAAGGCTTAGGGTACTATTTTTTTTAGCTGCTAGCTCTTGCACACTCCGAATACGCATAAATAATTCGGGCATTAACGTTCTGGCGATTGTTCCCTGTAATCGATAACGTTTTAAAAAATGCTGGAGTGTGTGAGTGGCTTCTTCACTCTCTATCTCAGCCTGTTGAATTTTATATTCAAGAGAAGCGTATTGCTGCTCCCTTCTCCTTTTGCTGTTCATTGACGTGTACCCAACGATCTTCATATCTTTGCTTCTTTAATAGCACCGCTTGTACCGTCATTTCCTCCTGCTCTAACTCTCGAAGAAGGGAACTATGCTCTTTACTAGTAGGCTCATCCGCTTGTTTAACATATCGGATAAATAACAGAGTCAACAATGATAAAACAGCTCCGATAATGGTCGCAACTATGTTTTTTTCAAATACACCATAAATCAATGACAATAAACCGATTAGCAGTACAAGCCAGCTAAAATCATGAGGTTGCTTTTGTTTACTACGTTGCGATTTGGCCGCACGTAATTGCTCAAGCTTACGCTTTTGTTGGGGCCACTGTGCTAAAATATGTTCTTCTTCATTTGTTAATGACTCTTGCATGAGCCGTTGCTTTTTGTTTGGCAATTGTCTCTAATTCTAGATGGACTTGCTCTAGTGAGCGTAGATGAAACTTTAGCTCGTCCTCTGCCTCCTCCAATTTACTTAATTGAAGCTGAAATTGTTGTTCCTGCTGGAGTGAAACCGTTTCTTCGAGAAGATTCTCCTGTGCCTCTGTCTCGAGTACGCCTAATAAACGAAACTGTGCTTTTATTTCTTGCTCAAACATAAAGAGATCATCATGTAAATTTTGCTCCTTCACCATCAGCTGATGCCACGTTGCCTCTTTTTGCATAAGACGAGCCATTTCATTGACTGTATGCTCATCCGCTATGGTAAGTACTTGATCTTGTAATGTTTGATATTGCTCCTTTAATTGCATTAGCTGCTGGCTTTCGTGTAATAGACGATCCTTTAATTGCTCATAGCGTCTTATACCTTCTGGCGGAAACTGTACATGTTGATAATTGACCAGTGTCTGCTGTAAAATCTGTTGCTGTTTGAGGAGAGGTAGTGCCTGCTTTTGAATCGTTAACTGCTGCCATTGTTGTTGCAGCAGTTTTTGCGTACTATAAAGCTTTTCTAGATTATGCTCAAGTAGTTGTAATTGCTTTAATTTGTCCTCAAATGTTAGAATCTTTCCCTGCTCCTGTTTAATCGTACGCTCAAGCTGCTTTAATTGCTCAACCTTTTGATTAATCACGGGTACTTTACCTGTTTTTTTAAACAGCTCATTTGCCTCTTTCTCCATCTTCTTTTCAAGAGCTGATAAATGTTGAACCCCTGTTGTGCCAGAGGCTAGTAGCAAATGGGTTAGCTCCTCCTCTGACATTTTTTTCAATGCCCTGTAGCTCATGCAATGAAAATGAAAAAATGGATTCAAAGGACGTTCTAGAATACCCATATAAAAGCTTAGTTAATAGTTCCTCGTGTCCCGTTGTTCCATCCTCTAGATAAACAGAAACATCGCCCGCTGCCTTTCCCTTTCACACGTTCAATAGTGCACTGGCCATAAATAGGATGCACGAGTGTGAGCTGACCACCATATTTCGTCGAAACTTTTGGTTCATATTTGCGCTGTGTCTGCTGCCGTATGGGGAAACCAAAGAGCATTTGTAGTATAAACTGCTGAATCGTCGTCTTTCCTGCTTCATTTAATCCATAAAAAATAGTGACACCCTCATTTAAGGAAATGGTGATGTTTTCATGCTTACCAAAGCCATATATTTGGATTTTTTGTATAGTCAGCATGTGATCACGCCCTTTGAATTTCTTCTGCCAATAATGCCTGTGCATTTTGCGTTAAGTTTTCAATATCCTTGTCACTTAGTGGCTCTATCAGCCTTGCACCACCAGCATATTGGTATAAATCTTTTAGAATATCTTTCCATTCATTACTGTCCCACTGCTCCATTAAGCTGACAACGGATTGAGTTGCTGCTGTCTGCTCATAAAGACTTGCTGTCTTCTGCAATACCAACTTTTGTACCCAACACATCGGCTCAATGCCTTCCTCCGTCTCTCGCACAGTATCTAACCATGCATCTACAGTTGCGTGTGCAAATAAAGCTTCCGTTTGTTCATCAATGTTTTGCAGGTGAAGCTCAACTACTGATGCCCCGTACTTCGTCCTATTCGTTGTGATCGCTTCCGAACATCTTTTTAGTAATTCATTGGCATGTACAACATTCGTACAATCCACTTCTATCGTGTTATAAACGACAGTAGATGTAGGGGATAAAATCTAGCTCATTCGATGTTTGGGATAACGTCACGTCATAAAAGCCTTTCAGTCCTTGTTCTTTACGATGTCGACTTTTGAATATTGCCTGGATAAACAATGGGAGGGTTTTGATGTAAAAGCTGTCGTTTATGAATATGTCCCAAAGCCCAATAATGATAGTTCTTTTCTATCAACTGCTGCTTAGTGAAGGGGGCGTAAACATCATGGGTCGTGTTGCCTGCCTCACTGCCGTGTAGCATACCAATATGAATGGCATGCTGATCCTGTGCAATTGGATAACTTTCAATAACTGATTCCTTTAAATGGCGTTCATGATAGCTGAAACCATATATATTTACTTGCTGGCCTCGGATTTTTAATTGAACCACGGTCGTTTCGCTGGTAGTTCATAGACATTGCTTGGCAAAGCAAAGCGTGTCCAAGTGCCATTTAAATGATCGTGGTTACCATAGCTCACAATTACAGGGATGTTGTGTTGGAAGAGCTTTTCCATTGCATCCTGAAATCTTCGTTGGGCTTGCAAGCTACGATTTTCACCATCATAAATATCTCCAACAATTAATATAAAATCAGGTTTCTCTTGAATTGCTTTATGGATCATTTTATCGAATGCTTCAAAAGTACTCGACCTAATGTTCTTTAAAATGTGCTCAGGTAATCCAAATAAACCTTTAAATGGACTATCTAAATGTAAATCTGCCAAATGAAAAAAACGAATTGCTGTCATCCAATCACCTCAAATAGTAGATAATTATCGCCTCTGTACCGTAATATGTTCACTAAACAAAACCGAATATTTGTTCTATTTTATCATAGTTCACGTTTTATGAAAAATGGTATTACATAAAAAACAGCATTGCCTTACTTTTCCAATTTTCGTAATTTATCAAAAAATTCACTAGTTTTACCGTGAAGTTTATAAATCTTCTATGTATAATAGAAATATATTTAAGTAAAAGGGGTGGGGTTTGTATGGAGAATTATCGTTTTACAGCTTTTGGAAAAACGGGGAAACATTATTTGATGAAACTTGGACATTTGAAAATGATGAGGCTGCCAAACTAAACGGACAACAACAAATTGAGGAAAAAGGTGTTGCCGACAAAACTCATCGTCTTGTAAACGCTTCGGGTAAATTAATTTTATTCCATGTTTAGTGGCTAAAAGGCACGTAGTCAATGTTGCTACGCGCCTTTTATGATTGTTATTTTCCTACAAAGACAGGCATTCTTTTCTCTACAAATGCATGAATGCCTTCTAGATGATCTGTTGTTTTACGCATAGCGGATTGCCCCTCTGCTTCTAAAGCTAGGATATTTTCTAGCTGAGGCAAATTTTTGAGCATGTAGAATTTTTTCGTTGTAATCATGGAAGAAATAGGTGACGCAAGCATTTTACCAACAAGCTGATCTGCCATGGCAAAATACAATACCCTCTGGTGCAATAAAGTCAATAAGCCCTTCATCTAATGCTTCTTTTGCTGTTAATACCTTCCCTCCCAAATCATCTGTTTCCATTTAACAGTCCCCACACGTTCCTTCATGAAGAAATGACCACCTCCATCTAGGATTAGTCCTATTCCAATGAAATTCATAGCTAGCTTACTATTTTCACAAGCCACAACTATATCTGCCCCAAGTGTTAGACTAAACCTAGACCTAGCGATGCACCATGAACAGCCGCAATCACAATCATTGGTAACTGATAATACGCTTTTCACAATACGTGAAAGATAGACCATTGCCTCATCAATATTTAATGGTTTATTTTCATCTAACATAGCCTTGATATCGCCACCCGCAGAAAAGACTTTTTCCTTCTCCACGAATAACAAGCACCTGTATATTTTGTTCCTGTTGGAGAGCCTCAAAGCATTCTGCGAGTTCTCGCATCATAACATCATCCATAGCATTCATCGCCTGCGGACGATTCAATGTTAACGTTGCACGACGTTCTAATTTTTCTAAAGTAATCGTTGAAAATTCCATCTCTATTACCCCCAAATATGAATAGTCATTCACTATGTACTATTCGTGTTTTTTTAACAAACTCCTTCTACTCTAAGCAAAATTGCTCTTGTTATGCTATATTAAAGGACGAATATTGAGTTAAAGGTGGTAACGTATTTTGGATACAGAAGGACTATCGTGTATTACTTTATTATAAATATATTACAATTGAAGACCCTGTAGCATTTGCAGAAGAACATTTAGCATTATGTAAAGAAATTGGACTTCTTGGACGGATTTTAGTAGGCTCTGAAGGCATTAATGGTACCGTTTCTGGTACCGTTGAGCAAACAGATGCTTATAGAATCATATGAAGGCAGATGCTCGTTTTAGTGATATTATGTGGAAAATCGATGAGGTGGAAGGACATACCTTTAAGAAAATGCGTGTACGTCCTCGTCAGGAAATTGCCATTTAGGTTTGGAGCATGATATTAATCCTTTGGAAATCACAGGCGATTATTTATCGCCTAAAGAATTTATGGAACAAATGCAAGAAGAGAACACTGTGATTATCGACGCCCGAAATGACTATGAATATGATATTGGTCATTTCAAAGGTGCTGTACAGACCTGATATTGAAACCTTCCGTGACCTTCCAGCTTGGATGGAAGCACATAAAGAAGATTTTGCAGATAAAAGATTTTAACTTACTGCACAGGTGGTATTCGCTGTGAAAAATTCTCTGGTTGGCTAAAACGTGAAGGCTATGGTAAAAGTGTTGGTCAATTACACGGTGGTATTGCAACCTATGCAATAGATCCTGAAGTAAAGGGCCAGCTATGGGATGGTCAGATGTTTGTTTTTGACCGTCGTCGAAGTGTACCGATTAATCAGGTTGAGCATGTCATCGTTGGGAAGGATTACTTCACAGGTGAACCTTCTGAACGTTATACAAACTGTGCAAACTGAATGTCATAAATTAATGTTATGTGAGGAAAACACGAAGCATTTTATATGCGTAGCTGTTCAGATGATTGCCGCCGTGCAGAACGCAATTTCTTTGTCGAAGAGAATGGTTGGATGAAGGAGCAGGTTGAGGAGCAAATTGCTAAGATTGCAGAGATTCAAAACGCAAATTGTTCATACTTGGTGAGATAGGTGTGGCCGTGATGCGTAAATGGTCTAAACCTTAAAAATAGTAAGCCATCTACTAGCCCATCCAAAAAAAGCATCGTCCTGATGAACGATGCTCTTTTTCTTATTATTCCTGCGCTAAATAGCGCTCAACTGCAGATCCACTAAATAAACAGCCTCCGACAAATGTCCCTACTAAAGCACGATAGCCATGAACACCCCCGCCACCGAAGCCACTTACTTCACCAGCAGCAAATAAACCTGGCATAGGTTGACCATCCATACCCAACACCGCACCATTTAAATTTGTTTGTAAGCCACTCCAAGGTTTTTCCTAGTTAGAATGTTTAAACGTACGGCAATTAATGGCCAATTTTTAGTATCTAGAATTTTATGTGGTTTGGCAACACGCAATAATTTATCTCCAATATAATGCCTTGCCCCATGAATAGCGTTAACCTGTAAATCCTTCGTAAACTTATTGTCCATTTCTCGATCCCTTGCCAAGATTTGCTCTTTCACTTTCATGAAATCCAGAAGCTCATTCCCTGCTAGTTTATTCATGCCTTCTACTAGTTCTTTTTAAATCATGTGCAATCACAAAAATCTTCGCCATGATTTTTAAAAGCTTGGATAGGGGCTGGTGGACGGCATTATACGCTTAAGCACATCACTAATGCTTTTGTTTGTTAAATCTGGGTTTTGTTCTGAACCAGATAGTGCAAATTCCTTCTCAATAATTTTTTCCGTTAAAATAAACCAAGAGTAATCATAACCTGTTTTTTTGAATTGCCTCTAACGTACTGAGCGTATCAAAGCCTGGGAAGTTGGGTGCATGGAATCGGATACAGCCTGCATCAAACCATAAGGAGGAAGGCCCTGGTAAAATACGAATGCCATGGTTGGGCCAAATTGGATCCCAATTTCTTAATCCCTCTGTGTAATGCCACATGCGATCACGATTTGCTATACGTCCTCAGCATGTTCTGTGATTTCTAGCATTCTCCCATCAACGTAAGCTGGCACACCACATACCATATTTTTTGGAGGAGTCCCAAGTCGTGCAGGCCAATTTTTTCTTATTAAATCAAAATTAGCCCCAATACCGCCACTTGCTCATGATCACGGCATCGGCTTCGTAGGAAAATTCGCCAATCCCCAATCTCGAACTTTTTTCACCTCGATTAATAAAGGTTTCTGCTAGCACTGTTCCACTGATTCCTGTAATTGTTCCATCATGTTGTATAAATTCACTCCACATGATGTCTTGGTCTAAAATCGATAAATCCATCTTTCATAGCTTACTTTACTTTATTTACAAATGGCTTTACTATACCAGGACCATTCCCATACAATATGAAATCTTGGTACAGAATTGCCATGTCCTCCCGCTAGAGCCTCCCCGTTCTGCCCATCCAACCACAGGGAAAAATTCGATACCTTTTGACTTTAACCAGTCATATTTTTCACCTGCAGCAAAATCAACATAGGCTCTGGCCCATTTATAAGCCCACGAATCTATCTTCTAAACGATCAAAGCCTGCAGTTCCTTGCCAATCTTGCCACGCCAGTTCTTTACTATCTTTAATTCCAAGCCTTCTTCGCTGCTCTGGAGAATTTACTAAAAATATCCCACCAAAAGACCAATATGCCTCTCCCCCTATTGAATTTCAGGCTCTTGATCTACTAAAAGAACTTTTTTCTTTGCATCGATTAACTCACAAGCAGCAACTAAACCCGCAAGTCCAGCACCAACTATTGCAACATCAAAAATTTCTGCATTTTTACACCCTAAATCAAATCATCCTTATCTAACATTCTTCTCTCAGCCTGTTTACCTTCTAAAATCTAATTTTTTTCTAAAATGTGACAAGCGAAAATGTTCGCTTTCTTACACTAAAATCATCAAGGAATAGCATAAATCATCTAATTCATTCCATTTAATTACCATATAATTTTTTAACCGTAAACTACATGGAACACTGATACTATCGCACTTTTCAAATATCGTTAACGCTTTCATTGTATCCTCCAAAAGACGAATATTCAACACTAAGAAAACAAACAATGTTCGTTTTTTTAGTTATTATTCAGACTTTTGAAGTCTATATTTTTAAGTTTTCAGAAATATCGTTGACAAAGGTGAACAATAGGGATTATGATGTTAACAAATTTAATCATACAAAATATATAACGACGGAGACATACTAGTCACAAGAAAATCCAAGAGAGCTGATGGTTGGTGTAAATCAGTGATTTCTACGATAATAGTTCCACTCCAGAATAGATAAGCCGAACAACTTAACAGTAGCTTATCCGTCCCATGCGCGTTACGCATATAGCTAAGACTGCCAGAATAAATTTTCCAGCAGTGATTAAGGGTGGTACCGCGAACCAATGTTTATTCAGCCTTTCGCCCCTTACAACACAATAACTGTCTGTAAGGCGTGGAAGGCTTTTTTATATTGTTTTCGATTTAGAAAGGAGATCGTTTGCATGCTGCAAGATGTTCGAATTTTACAAATTTCAGACTGTCGTAGATAAATCCACAACCCATATTTATTAAAAAGGAGCTAATTATAATGACTACTGCAACAAAAAACATTAACGTATTTATCGCTGATCCACTAAGTGAGGATGATATTTTCCCATTACGTCAGGAGCAAGATTTAGATTTAAACATTATTGTAGACACTGGTCTTGCACCAGAACAATTAATCGCTAAAATTGCAGATGTGGTGTATTACTTGTTCGTTCTCAAACAACTGTGACACGTGAAGTGATCGAAGCAGCTAAAAACTTAAAATTAATTGGTCGTGCTGGTGTGGGTGTCGATAATATTGACCTTGCTGCTGCTACTGAACATGGCATTATCGTTGTCAACGCACCAGATGGTAACACAAACTCAGCTGCTGAGCATACAATCGCGATGATGACTTCACTTGCTCGTCATATTCCACAAGCTTTTAATACATTAAAAAATGGAAAATGGGATCGCAAATCTTATGTTGGTGTTGAGCCAAAAAATAAAACGTTGGGTGTTGTAGGCTTTGGACGAATCCGTGTTGAAGTAGCTTATCGTGCCTAAAGGTCAACGTATGAATGTTATGGCATACGATCCTTTCCTAATAGATGAACGTGCAAAAGAATTAGGTGTAACAAAAGCAACAGTTGAAGAAATTTGCGAAGCAGCAGATTTCATTACAGTTCATACACTCACTCTTGCAAACACGTAATCTTATTAATAAAGAAAATTTGCGATGATGAAAGATGGCGTGCGTATCATTAACTGTACACGTGGTGGAATTATCAATGAAGATGATTTATATGATGCAATCGTAGCAGGAAAAGTAGCTGGTGCTGCCTAGATGTATTTGTTTCTGAACCAGCAACAGATCATAAGCTACGGCATTGCCACAGGTAATCGCAACGCCTCACTAGGTGCATCGACAATTGGAAGCACAAGAATCTGTTGCGGTTGATGTATCAAACGACATCATTAAATTTTATAAAAACAGGTACCGTAACAAACCCTGTAAACATGCCATCTATTCCGAAAGAGCTTCTTGCACAAGTTGAGCCTTTCTTTGAATTAGCTGAAAAGCTTGGTTCATTCCTATCACAATTAACAACAGAGCCTGTAAAAGAAATCAACCTATCTTATGCTGGTGAAGTAGCAAACTATGATGTACGTCCATTAACTTCAAATGCACTAAAAGGCTTATTAGCAAAAAATCATGGTAATCATGTAAATGATGTCAATACCCGTTACTTATCTGAACGTATCGGCATGAAAATTAATGAGCACAAAACAACAACTGCTAAAGGCTTTACAAGCTTAATTACGATTGAAATTATTACTGCTAATGAAACACATACAGTAGCAGTACATTATTAAACGGTTTAGGTGCACGTATCGTAAAAGTAGAAGACTATGTTGTGGACGTCATTCCACAAGGTCACCTTCTTTACATTAAAAATACGGACAAACCAGGTGCAATTGGCCGTGTAGCAACAAAGCTTGCAGAAAAAGAAATCAATATCGCAACAATGCAAGTTGGCCGTGCACAGGTTGGTGGTACAGCGGTTATGATGCTAACGGTTGATAATGTTGTAACTGAAGAAGATTTAGTTTTTGTAGCACAGCTTGAAAACATTGATGAGGTAAAAGCCATTAACCTATAATTAATCATCATAAGAAGCAGGGAGTCTCTACTCTCTGCTTTTTATTTTGGAAAATGATGCTTTTCTAAGGGTTCTTCGTCTTTAAAGAAAAGGAGGTGTACAGCTTGAAGATAGAAGAAATATTTTACTTACATAACCACACCATTTTTAAATACTTATATTACTTACTAAATGATGAAAAATTAGCGGAGGATTATACACAGGAAACCTTGTCCGTTATTTTGAAACATCACCAAACAATAAAAGAAGGAGCCGATCTCGCTTGGTTGCGGTGCACTGCACGTAACCTTGCCTATGATCATTATCGTCGAAAAAGGATAATTAGTTTGTCCCTTTTTTACAACAGCATGAAGAACAAGCGTCACCTTCTCTATCAATGGCTGATGCAACAAGAAGATGCCAAGATGCTATATCTTGCTATTCGTAAACTAAAAAATCACCTATCGTGATGTAATCATTCTGCGCAAAATAGAGGACTATCCATCGAGGAAACCTGCACTATCCTTGACTGGAATGAGGGAAAAGTAAAAAACACATTAAAACGAGCACTCATCGCATTAAAAAAACAGTTAGGAGGTGAGATGGATGAAGAATGATAAGAAGACATGCCAACACTTAGATGATTTGTGTTATCTGATCAGCAGAAAAAAACTATTACGCAATATGACAGAGCCCTCAGTAATTAATAAACAAAAGACTAAAAATAAATGGAAAATTCCTTCTGTGTCATTGCTATTTATAGTAGTTCTTTCTATATTACTATTATCTTTTGTTCAAAGTCCTACTAATTCTCCTACAACAATGGATTCCTCCAAAGCAATCCAACGAATCTATTTAAAGGAGAATATGAACAAGGAAACCTTTATAGCACAGGATTCTTGCCTTTATGTTCCTCAGCAATGCTATGCTCATGCAAAGGCTATCACACAGCTACAAATAAACTGGGATAACGCTTCTCCTGTAACAATATCCGCTAGTCAGTGGAAAAGTGGTACTATCTATGATATTTGATTCTCTATAATGACCGTACACAAGAGAAATGGAAGGTACTCAATAACAAGATTTTCTTCAATGTTGAAACACAGCAAGCCTTTCTGATTGAAGAGTCATTTGACTCACTACGCTATTTTTATGATGAGAAGCGGTCGACGAAACTTATTATTGGGAACATTTTCATCCTACTTATGCATTTTTATACTATGGATTGCTAAAAAAAGAATGCCTTATACAGAACGTCGCTTTTTTGCAGCGACAGTTGAGCATGCCATTGCCAATGCCATCATGCTCGTGTTGTTTGGAGGTATTTCATTTGGTATCTATCTTGTACACCATACTATTCATGCAGTAATTATTTATGGCCTTTTCTCACTCTACTCCTTTATGCAAATCTATTATCGTAAAAAGGCTGGTGAACCTCAGGGTTACTTAATAGCTAGTGCTCTTGTTCAGCTTTGTCTAGCTATAGCTTTTTTACATGTTTATATCTTGGACTAAATGTCTATTTTTAACAAAAAATGTACTGACTCCATGAGGGATCAGTACATTTTTATATTATAGCTTATTTACAAGCTCCATCAATGCTGTCAAAGAGTCTACCTCATAGGAAGGTATCACAGCACCATCAGCAATATGGTTTTCACGATTAATCCATACATTGCGCATACCCACGTGATGAGCCTAAAATATCGGCATTCAAATTATCGCCAACCATAATGGCCTCATCAGCGGTAATTCCTACTTTTTCCATAACATATTCAAAAATGGACGCATCGGCTTCCCTTTACCAAAGTCTCCCGAAATAATAATGTGATCAAAATAGGGGGCAATTTCTGGAGTGATTTCTAGTTTTAAGTTTTGCAGACTTGGTGCACCATTTGTTAGCAAGACAAGCTGATATTTTCCTTTTAATTCATCTAACACCGCAAAAAGTATCTTCGTATAAAAATGGCGCTACTTTACGCTCGGCTACAAAGCGCTCTCCTAGCTCGGCTCCAAACGCTGTATCCTCAATACCAAGAGCAGCTAACCCTTTTGTCCAAGCCGCTGCACGATAACTAGGAACAATTTCTTTCATTTTTTTGAAAGAATCTGTAGCGTCATCAAAAGTTCCCCAAAGACCTTCAAACGGATTAATACCAATTAAAACGGTATAATCATATGTTTCATAACCTTCATATAAAGCACGTGCCTCTCGACGAACCGCTTCCTCTAGCTCAGCAGGGTTCACATGATGTACTGTTGCAGCATAGTCACATGTTTTTTCAAATGCTGTTTTGACCGATTTTTTATCCCATAGTAATGTATCATCTAAATCAAAAATAATTGTATTTATCGACATTTTGTCCGCTCCTAGCTCACGATTAATACTACTATTTTAGCATATTTTCAAAATATTTAGGATAACAAATTAAGTACAATTCCTCTATCTAAAAACAAGCTGTGCGTCAAATCTTCACAGCTTGTCATCTATTAATTATGTTTATTACGCAAACGGTTCATTAAACTTTGAATGTCTGCTCTTTTTTGTTGTGTTTCATCTTGTAAAATTTCAATATAGTAAATGCCATCTTTTTCTTCTATCTGCACACGATCACCTACTTGCACTGGCTTGTTCATGGCTGACTGTGAAATAATGAGTTGTTCCTCTTCCTCTGGAAACATTAAGAAAATCGCATAGCCATCTTCAATACGGTCTAATGTGTATTTACTCGAGCTCACTGACAAGTTCCCCTTTCTCATTGCGTAATTGCGCAGCATCTCCATCATTTAACCAAATCTGTTTAGTTGTCCATTTCAAATAATTTTTCCCTTCTCTTGCATTAGCTCCACTTGTAATATAAATTATTTTCCCTGGCTGTAAAGTGAGATTTGGAAAATTAAACACTTGATTCCCTTCAATTGAAACAAGCTGCCAATCCTTTAAAGAAACAGCTTGTTGTCCATTATTTTTAATGCCTACAATTTCAGTAACTAAATCCTTGCTGACGATCTCAATAGCTGGAGCGGATACTTCTATTTCGGTAGGTTTTTTGCTAGTTTCCACTTTAGAAGTTTCCTTCCCATTCACTGTATAGTTTACCCCATCTGTGGATACCGTAATCGTTCCTAAATCCGCTGTGGCATAGATTTTACTACCAATAGCCTGCAAACGATCTACTACTTCTGCATGTGGATGGCCATATTTATTATCTTCCCCGTAACTTAATATCGTGACTTCTGGTTTTACAGCCCGAATGAATTCCTGTGAGCTACTTGTGTTAGAGCCATGATGCCCTGCCTTCAGAACAGTTGCTGTTACATCATACTGCAGCATTTCTTTTTCTAATGCTACTCCAGCATCTCCTGTTAATAAAAAAGAGACATTGCCATAAGTCATTTTTAAAACAATGGAAGCATCATTATTATCTGATGCCTGCTCATTCGCATTCAATACTTTCACAGTTACATCCTTATCAAACTCAATAGTTTCACCTGTTTTTGGCACATAATAAGGGATATTTTTTTTCATCAATTAGTGTCAGCATTTCTTCAAAGGTTTGGGATGTATGTACTTTACCCGAATCATAAAATTGCTCAATCGTAAGTGAATTTAACACAGGAATGAGACCGCCAATATGATCTGCATCTGGGTGTGTCGCTACAACTACATCGAGCTTGCTCACTCCAAGTTCCTTTAAATAAGAGACAATCTGCTGCCCTGCACCTTTCACTCCTCCATCCACAAGCATTGTTTTACCATTTGGTGATTCAATCAATATGGAATCCCCTTGACCCACATCAATAAAATGAACGCGCATATCATGACCAGCCGTTACAGCCATTTTCTCTGGCTTGATTGCCTCAGTACAGCCTGCTATTAAAAAAATACAAAGGAGCAATACTATTATCTTTTTCATCAACTAACTTCCTTTCTCTTTTTCTATTATACAAAAGAGAGCTAGCCATGGGCCGCTCTCCTTCTTCTTTAAACGAATATCCACCATAAAATCATCGTAATTGTAATTGTGACAAGACCCTGCAATAAAGTTGCGACCGTTTGTGCTTTATAGGCCTACTGTGTGACTTCCATGCCACTATACTGTGTAATTACCCAGAAAAAGCTGTCGTTCACATGACTAACTGTCATTGCTCCAGCACCAATTGCCATCACCACTAATGCTAACGGTACCGCTCCCTCAATTCCTAATGTTACAAGCATTGGCGCTACTAAAGTAGAGGTGATCACAAGTGCCGTTGTGGAAGAACCTTGAGCTGTTTTCAATGCTGCTGCTACAATAAATGGCACAAGAAGGAATAATGTACCTGATGCAAACATGCCTAAATCCATTTCCTGAAGCATTTCTCCAACACCAGCATTTTTAATAACAGTTCCAAATGAACCGCCAGCTCCTGTAATAAGTAAAATAGGAGCCACTTCTTTTTAAGCTTTCACCAAGCCAGCCCGTTAATGTCGTTTCACTAATTTCAGGTAATAATAAAAATGCCGATGCTACACCTAAAAATAAAGCTACTGTTGGTGAACCTAAAAATTTAAAGATTGTATTGAATGTCGATTCTGTATCACCAACTAATGCTGCTATAGAACCTAGACCAATTAACACAATTGGTAAAACGATTAGCAAAAAGGCTTTAAATGTTGACGGCATTTTGCCAAAAGATTTAATCACTTCCTCATAATCTAATGCCTCTACCTCATCTTCGGGTACTCGAATCTTTGTCGCCACTTTCACCGACCATAGATAACCTACAAATGTCGCTGGTATCGCTACTAATAAACCAATGACAATGACCGTTCCTAAATAATCCGCAGCACCAATATTCCCTGCTGCTGCAATAGGTCCTGGGGTTGGTGGCACTAATACATGTGTAGCAAATAAGCCCGTTGCTAAAGCTACTGCCATTGAAGCAATTGTGACATTTGCTCGCTTTGCCAATGATTTTTGCAAGCTAGATAAAATAATAAAGCCTGAATCACAAAACACTGGAATGGACACGATATAGCCAATTAAAGACATCGCTAATTGAGGACGCTTTGGCCCTACAATTCTTAACACGACTTCCGCCATTCGATAGGCAGCACCTGACTTTTCTAATATTAAGCCTATAATCGTACCAGCGATAATAACTAAGCCAATGCTTGTCATCAAGCCACCAAATCCAGTATTAATGCTTTCAACGACTGATAATAATGGCATCCCTGATGCCATTCCAACAAAGAAAGCACTAATTAATAGCGCTAAAAACGGGTGAAGCTTTAACTTAGCCGTCCCCAGTACAACAAATAATACCCCTATTAAAATAATGATGAACAACATCTAGTCATCCCCCTTTTGTATGGTACGCTCAATCAATCTCTTAGTTTTTAAGCCGAATATAGTGAGTAGGATCTTGCATCGCCTGCTGCACACTAGTCTCCTCATCTACTAAAGATTCGACAACTGAAAAATACTCTTGCAGAGCTGCCTTTGCCTTTCCATCGATTCCTCCCGATAATAACAATGCCTCTACCTTAGCAAGTCTAGCAGCCTTTGCCACACCCAATGGTGCCTTACCATGTAATGTTTGTAGATCGGATTTACCTTCTCCTGTTATCACAAACTGTGCCTCTACTAAATGTGCCTGAAGCTGTACAGCATCTAATACAATATCAATCCCTGCATAAAATGTTCCATTTAAAAATGCGATTAAAGCACCACCCATTCCCCCAGCAGCTCCGCACCTTTATAATCATGCAGCCGAATGGAAAATTGGGCTTCAACAATATCTGCAAAATGCTTTAAACAGCGATCAAATTCGGCAATCTGCTGTTTTCGGACACCTTTTTGTGGACCAAAAATGGCTGTTGCCCCTCGTTCACCAATGAGCGGATTATCAACATCACAGGCTATTGTAAATGTCGCCTCGGCTAATCTAGCATCTAGCTGGCTAATATCTATAACATTTAATTTCACTAAATTAGAAACTCCAGCCTCTAGCTCTGAACCATCCTCCGTCATTAATCGAACGCCTAATGCCTGTAACATTCCAATCCCAGCATCATTCGTGGCACTTCCACCAATGCCGATAATAAACTTTCTATAGCCTTGATCGAGTGCGGCTTTAATTAACTGGCCAGTGCCATAAGATGTAGCTAGCTCTGGATTTTTCTCATTATCTTGTAGCAGCATAATGCCAGATGCTTGGGCCATTTCTATAACACATGTTACTTGATCCCCCAACACTCCATATTGAGCCTGAATTGCCCTTCCCAATGGATCTAGGACGTTTACAGAAAAATATTGACCTTCTGTAGAGGCAATCAGTGATTGTAGCGTGCCTTCTCCCCCATCTGCAACTGGTAATACGATTGTTTCCAATCGATTGATCCGCATCCAGGATTCCTTCCTGCATTGATTTTGCTACTTCAACTGCTGACAGAGTACCCTTGTAGGAATCTGGACTAATGATGACCTTCATGCTATACCTCCACTTATGTCGTCCAGTGACATTTACGTAAATTTTCATATCCTAAGTTAAGCGCTTACAATTTATTATAATGACAATAAATTCAGAAAACATTATAATGGGTGTACAACTCAACTGTCCTATAACAGGCTGTTTTTTATGAGGTGTATAAACATGTTGACGAAAAAATTAGCAGAAGAAATCGTACATCAAACGATGCTACGTTTGCGCCACAATATTAACGTCATTAGCCCAAGTGAGCGTGATTTTAGCCTCTGGCGATAAAATGAGGGTGGAAAATATTCATGAAGGTGCCCTTCATGACACAAACAAAAGAGACATTAATTATTAACGAAGAAAATATCGAGCAGTATCCGAACACAAAAACTAGCATTAATATGCCAATCATGTATCAGGATGAAGTAGTAGGGGTTATTGGCATCACAGGAGAGTCTGAGGATATGTTTGAAATTGCCAATCTTGTACAACTCACAACCTTAAATTATGACACACCAAGCCATTGTTGAATCTAAAAGTGAATGGCAACGAAAAATAATGATTATATATTTGAAGCACTTGTCTGCGGTAGTAAGTTAGATGCAGCCTTAAATGAACGAATTCAAAAATTACCCTTTACTCTAAAAGCTCCCTTTCAAGTAATTTTAGTGAGTTTTAATGAGACATCTACGTAGAAAATTCAATTCCCTCTTTTTGAGGATTTATTTTATAAACAGCCTATTCTTGCTTACCATAGCCAAATTGCAAGAATACTATATTCTGCTGACAAATTGTGAAGAACAGAGTTGTCGTCCCATTACTTCAAAGCGCTACGCAAACAGAAACAGAAGCTGCCTCTCTCAAATAGGTTTTGGTCCTTGTTGTGAAACATGTATCACAGCTTCCCTATAACTACCAAGGCGCTAGAACAGCCCTAGAATTTGCAACAGTCCAGAATGAATTAACCTTTTTTGAAGATGCTCTAGGCTATTTTCTCTTTTAAGCCTTCGCTGAGAATCAGAAGAAGTACAAGCATTTCATCATCGTATACTGAAAATATGGACGCTAAACAGTTGGAAACATTACAATCATTTTTTGACTGTAATTTACAATTAAAGCTTTTGTGCACAACAACTGGCTATTCATCGTCATACGCTTTCCTACCGATTAAATAAAATAAGAGAAATGACAGGCTATGACCCACAATATTTCGAGGATGCCGTTATTTTAAAAATGGCCTGTACATTGCGAACGCTACAAATATTAAGGCAACCTGGAACACCCAGATTGCCTTTACCTTTATGCTTTATATAATTCATCTAAAAACCTCTATTTTTTTCCCAATAGCCTCTTTCAAAGGTCATAATATAGGCTGCTGGATCTTTCGGATTATGGAATTGCGTAATTCTCCTGTCTCAGGATGAACAACTTAGAGATGCTCCACAGCCAATCCCTAAGATTGTTCAGGACCTCTTCCATAATCACAATATTGTAGATACTTTCTTCACCAGCCTTACTATAGCCGACATTTTCTAAATTACCTAAAATATTTTTTGACGGTATAAATAATATGGAACATAGTCATTTTCTTTAGTCCAAACCTGTGCCATTTCCATCATTTCGGCCACTGTATCGCGATCCGCTACTTTTGTATTTATCCTTATTACGTGTCATCTCTGACGCTCGTTTAAATGATAGCGTATGAACCGTTAATGATTCTGGTTGCATCTTAGCAGTTCTTCTAAAGAATGCTGAACTCGTCTACCCCTTCATTCGGTAATCCAATAATGAGATCCATATTAATATTGTTCATACCTGATTCTCGTGCAAGCCAAAACTTATCAATGGTTTCCTGAACCGTATGATGACGACCAATTGCTTTTAATGTTTCATCTGTATATGATTGCGGGTTAACGCTAATACGATCAATGCCCCATTTTTTTAGTACCTCTAATTCTTCAGGTGTAATTGCATCTGGTCTGCTACTTTCAACAGTCACCTCTCGAATTGTTTCGGGATTCGGGAAAGACTCATACATTGTTTGATATAAGGCGTCCATTTCATCTGCCTCAATTGAAGTTGGTGTGCCGCCTCCCAATAGATAGAGGTGGATTTTCATATT
Organism: Rhamnusium bicolor; assembly: GCA_029963845.1. Taxonomy (NCBI): domain Eukaryota; kingdom Metazoa; phylum Arthropoda; class Insecta; order Coleoptera; family Cerambycidae; genus Rhamnusium; species Rhamnusium bicolor. Next base: position 2,387 of record JANEYF010004331.1, on the reverse strand, counting down.
ATTGTCCTTTAACCATTTGCCCATTTCTGCGCAACTCAATATGCAAGCCATCTAAAAAGGTTGCCACACGACCTTGCTTACGGTTACTACCAATCGCATAGGCTGGGAAAGTACAATACGCGCACTTCGCCGGACAGAATGGAATGCCGATATAAACACTAATCTCTTTGCCCAATCTCATCTATATCAGGAATGGTTACTAATTGTCGTTCCACAATTTCCTTTAATAGTGCCACCTTGTCCTCTGATAACGGAAATCTCGAATCAAAAGATCAGCAATCTCTTGTTCACTTTTCCCTTCTTTCAAATTTATGATAAAGCTTTGTTGGGCGCACACCTACAAAATCCCCCATTGCTGATGCATCCCCGTATGCTGCTCAAGCACATTTAAAAATACATGTGATAATGCACGTTTCATACGAATATTTAGCTCACGATCAGTCGCTGCTGATTCATATTGAATGCTATATTCATTTGTATTGCTGCCCATCTACAGTCAATACGGTTTTTGTAGAAATGGAAAAATCGTCCCCAGTCTGATAATCAAATGATGCAGACATATCTGCTCCCTCTGGTTCTACCTTCAGCTTGGATTCCCTCAAAAATAAATTCGCTTATGATTTAATACCCTTATCCAATCCTCAGGATATTTTTGATCTATGTGAATAATTTTCATCTTATTTCGCTCTCTTCTTTTCTTATTCCAGATATAGTGCAGATTTAAGTTTAACAAATTTCTATGTCTTTAAGCAAAAGTAACAATTATAATCCTAAAATAACAGAATATTCAATTTTCAAATAGACAAACTATTTCTTTATCATTATAATTTTTAAAAAGGTGGTGTTGATAGTGTTTATTTTAAAAATAGCAACCGAATAGACATTTCTCGCTTTATACATCAAATAGAAATAACATTTCACCAGTTTGACTTAGAACGTTGTGATGAAAAACATTATATGTAACGGTTTTATTTAGATATGGCACACATCATGTTCTTTGTAGATTTTATCTATATAATCAACCAACAAGACATTCATGGTGCCATCTCTATCAATGAGCACTATGAAAAAGCAAGAGAATTTATTCAACAACACTTCAGCAATTTTTACTGTATTCAGATGAAATGACATTAGCCAAAAATTTTATGAATACAGTGTCTTTTAAGCAATGTCTTCAACAATTTGCAAAAAGGTATCCTACCTATGCTTCCTTGAAAAAACTTACTATCCCATAGCAATAGCATAATGACAACAAATGAAAAGAGTATGCCAAAACTTTCGGCATACTCTCCTTAGTGTTAAAAAACAAACAATAAACTTTCTAAAAGGCTTTTCGTTTTAGGCCACTTATTTGCCAAGCTTTTACGCCGAACAAAATCAGTTTCGCCGTCTCGGGCTATCCTCCCAGAGTCGGACGTCCATGGAAAGGACGTTGGCGGAGCGAAAATCAACCTTTTGCCTTGGTCAAAAAGACTTTCAGCTATTGATATCATCTTAATCTTTATTTTAAATATTCTTCAACAAATTCAACCGAGACATAGGTTTTTTGTGTCTTTCAGTGTTGGTGCTACTTTTTAGTGTGCGTAATGCTTTATTATAGCCAAATGTTGTTTCTCCACCGTCAACGTGTAAGACATATTTCCGGTAAGAATAGCCCCTTTACCGTTGAGTCCACTTTGAAGCCAAGCTTTTCAGCAATTATACGTAATGGCACCATTTTTGTACCAGCTACTTCGTAAGAGTCTGATGTGATAATTTTATCAATTTCTTCATTTACTGGATTCGTCGTAGTTGCGGGATAATCATCCAGTAATCACTTTAGATGGTGTTGTTTGTGTTGGAATACTTTTAGTAGAGGCTGTATAGAAAACAACTAGGTGCTTCTCTGTTAAATCTTTAGCCTCTACTTTTTCACTTTTTGCGTTTAATAGCTCTGTTTCATTACCGATATTTAGTTTTAACATATCATACGTATTCGTTAAATCCTCTCAAAGAAATAATCAACTTCAACAAAGCCAACTTCTTTCTGATTCTACAATGACAACCTCAGGATTGAATTGTGGTGATATATATTTTTTTGAGGCTTGTTGGCAAATGTATAAGCGATTACTTTATCTCCTTTTTTGAAGATCCACTTTCTTACCTGTATTGTCAAACACAAGAGTATCTTTCGTCATTTCTAATACATTTATTTGCTCGCCGTCTTTTACAGTGTAGTATGTAATGTTTTCTCCAACACGAACATCTTCCACAGTACCACGCGTATTATTGAAAATGTGTACTGGATCTATTTGAATTTGTGGTACTTCTGCTTCTGTAGCATGCTGCTCATTTGCTGAAGCTACTGGCACTATGGCACTAGCAATACGTAACTGAACGAAGTACAC
>JANEYF010004329.1:0-82041 GCA_029963845.1 Rhamnusium bicolor | reverse complement strand
TATATGGCTCTTTTGAAACTGAAAAAAATAAATTATTGATATGAACGACCTTTATACTTTATTCTTAACAATATGAATAACATATAAGTGGAACTTTTTTATAAAATAAACTACAAAAATACAACAAAAACAACAATAACAATTTAACTGCGTTGTATAGATTGGCCCAAATTAAAGCCTCGTCATATCATTTGGTCCAAGTACATCAACAAATCAGTCACCACTGTGTTACATCGCCCATTCTCTTTATAACAGCTGCAATACGTTTTGGTTTCTATGAGAACCATCAATTTATTTTTCAATTCTGGACCACTTCTAGCCGGCCTCGCTCACATTTTCTTTTTCATGGCATGCCACAGTGTCAATTGGGGATAAGTCTCGGCTGCTGACGGTCTAGTCTAGTAACTTAATATCTTATAAGGCCGACTTAATGTGATAAATCTATGTAAATTGTAACTGGGCCAAATGTTATTTCATAAGTACATGTACAGTTCTGAAATGAATATCCCATTAGTTCACTGTATCAACTACATTTTTATGCTCAAATAGACTGTTTCTAAGACCATCAAACCAATAGAGAAAAAAACTTCATTTTTATCAGAAATATACTCAGAGTAATTCAATTCTATAAGTTTCTTGTTATATAAATATATGTTTTTTAAAGCAAGGAAACTGATGGCGCAAAAAGTGAACATTAATGTATTATTTTTATGTAAACTTAATTTTTAAAATTAGATATATAGACAACATCTTTCTCCACCTATGCATGTGACGTCAAATATGACGCATGTTGTAACTTTATAAAATCCTCCGCTGCTTAATTACACTGGCTATTCAAGAATGTGTATTAACAATATGTAAATATTGTAAATAGTATGTGTTTGTTGTTGTGAGGAACGTTGTAAACCTTAAGAAAGAGTTGGTCTTTGGCTATTTGTTTGTTGCCTTTGGTTGTTGAATTTGAGGTACGACACAAATTCACGTCAACTTGGTTTCGTTACATTTTCATACAGGCCACCTAGTTAGTGGCCGTGCTCTATTAAAACCAAACATTAGTTTTAAAATACTTTTCTCGTACTAATGTTGGCAAAATACATCGTCTTTGCAGATCTAGGTTATTGCTAACATTTTCAGAGGTATAGTATTGAAATTGTTGGTTAGATACATTACCTACCTTTACTAAACAAAGGAAAATAACATTCATTCTTCCTGCTTGTTAATTGTAATATATAAAATAATTTCATGTTTTTTAAATGGCTTTTGAGTTTCGACAGTCAAATGTCTTTTATGCCACTGTCATGATTAAAATATCAGGTTGGCTAACATAAGAACAAACCAACACTTTATTCCCTATATTTTAGTTTCAATAATTTCACCAATGTAAGAAATACAACGGTAGTTATTACAATTTTATTCATATAATCGCTTTTTATAATGATATCGGCATGTTGGGTAGCATTATTACATAGAAAATTGAAATGTTGTAGTGAGTCTCATTTGTCGAGTGGAGACATCTCTTGTTGAATGATCGAAACCCTAGTTCGATTGCGTAAGGATTTCCTTACAATTGGTTCGGTTCTGGCTAGGGCGGTTTTCATTTATGGATTTTTAAATCAACTTCATACAAATTTTTTGCTGAAACTGGCTGGTCCTTCATATCAAGTTGTAAAGGCATCAGTGAAATTGTACAATGCTTTTACAACATCTTTGAAGAGGGTATTGCCAAGTTTGTGCCAAAAAGGCACGACAGAGTAATAAATATCCGATATGGTATGACAATACTCTCCGGAGACTAATTACTAGAGTTGGCAAAAATTCGCCGCAGGACATAGGCGTACGCACCATAATAAATGTAAGAAAAGAAATTAACTAGTAATAAAAGCAATAAACTGTTACAATTTATAACAATGTATGCACAACTTATCCTCTTAACTAGCTTGATTATCACAAACTGGAAAAGATGTGTAAAAACTTTACAGCATCATGTATGTTTCTATGGTTGTCTCCAAGAGTAATGTTCGACGTGGTGAAAAAATATGCTTATATTTTGAGAACGACCGTTCGACATCTATTGATGCAATACAAGCATACTTAAAATAGTCTTTGAACTCACTTAACAAGATCTGCAGATGCACCATCAGTACCATCACAAATTTGTCTTAATCTGGTCTTGCGATGTCTTGCTTTAACACACGTGCGAACTTTTCTCCAATGGGCTCATACACGCCATAGTGACGTCAGCAGTTCCAATTAGTTAAGTTCTAGGAAATATGCAATAGTTTTCGGTTTTCTAGACAATCAAAGATATGTGGAATAACACCAGGTCTTAATTTTTAATTGCCACATTTTTGATTAACTTGAAATAGCTATGTGTGATTTTCCATGTCTTCTTTGAACTAAAAATAATTTAAAATGATCCTCACAACGATATTTATTTGTTTTGCTGGCTGACTAAAACATCGACTCTACACATAGCTTTTTATTCTAGTCAATGGTGTTTGATCATATTACTGTTCTTAATTATATTTATTTATTTTTCATGTTAGCCAAAACCTATTTTAAATTATTTTTTACCCTTTGAGACCTCAAAATCATTGGCCTTCAAAATGTCTTGCTGTAGAAGGTGAAACATAAAAATTACCCTAAAAGTAGTTTTGCATTATTTTAATCTACAAAATATCTTCTACATTTTTGTTAAATAATAATATAATTCTTCTTAACGGAAACATAAAAGATAATTAATTAAACAATTCTGTTTTTTTTTAATCACATAAATTAGACAACCCCTGAAATTCAAAGCCTAAGCTGTCTAGAAAGGGTTACACTTAGAAAAACGTGAACATACAACCATTCCCATCAATAGTGCCAGTGCCGGGATTCTAACCCGCAGCTTCGGTAGAAGATTTCACACTTGCCATTGCGTACTCTGGTCAACTACACCACCGAGCTGGTATTAAGTTAAATGCTGAAGCTCAACGCTTAATGAGTGCTCCTGAAATTGCTGTTTTGATCAAGCAAACTTTTTTTTAACACGCCTCTAATTACTGAACTGTTAATATTATCAAAAAAATATCTGTTAATAACCTTGTAGGGTGAAATTTCAGGATTCTAAACATTGTTTTTTAAGTATGATGACTCCATAATTTGTTATTGATTTTTTTATGAGTGCTTGCACGATATCCTATAAGGTCGAATTTCGTTTATCGGCATTCCAAATATACTGCAAATGGATCACAAAAATTTTTATCTCATTGCATTTAGTTGTATAACTTTTTATCATTAGTTATAAAATTATAAATCCTGCATCATTTTGATTAAAAAGGATAAAATAAAGTTTTATTGTGTAAAAAGTATTGACTTGGGCTTTCGTTTCGGAGATAATACGAGGGGAAGGCAAAAATGGTCAAAGTTGAATTAGATTTTGAAGTATTTCAAACCGAAATAATGCCTTTTTAAGTTTCGTTCTCTCATAAGCTTCAATGTATAATATATTTGAAAGTACAATAAAATATTTGTTTTGCAAAACCTTTTCTGAAAAATATGTAAAAAAATCGCAATTTCTATTCTTTGCCGTTATATGCTTAACTCGTTTTTTAACTTTAGTGCCCTTTTGCACAAGACGAATTTTGACGGCCTGAGGATTTTGAAACATCAGTAGATAAGCATTCATTTCATATAAAATTCAGCTTGTAACAACGAAACCCCCACAGAACATAGTTTTATGTGTATAATTGTGTGCGGGCATTCTGATAAAAAAAAATTTCTATCAAGCTTTTTTACCAAGTCCTACAAACTGTATTGTAGTATCACATTCAGCGTGAAATACGAGTAGATTTTTTTAGTTGCTTTTTATTAAAAACAGAATAAGTGCCAATTTTGAGGCATAAGTACATCAGGATCCATAATTCGATTTATGGTTTCTTTAAGTCCGCTTTTACTTCATATACAATCTTTTAGTGACATTTCCTCGTTATCATCCATTACAACGTCTCCTCTTTGTACCAGCATTTTACGTTCTTATCTTACTGGATGTGATACATATGCTGCAATTTGTTTTGGTTATATGCACATAAATTGCATCAATCATTTATGAAACAGTTTCTTCTAAATCCATAAATAAATTACATCACAGTCTCAAGCAACATTTATACCAAGCTTTTATCTGGATTAATAGCCTAAAGCCAAAATCCACAATTCCAGTCATTGGAAAATGGATGGAAAATTGTTCCTGTTCTTACTACCAAACCTCCAATGACTGAAGACATATGTTTTATCGTTTGCTAATTAGATTTTTCTTGTAATATTTCTTAATAGGTGTATTTTTTGTTAAATTGCTATATTTGGTACGCTAACAGATAAAACTCGACCTTATAAGATATCGTTCAAGTATTTATAAATAAACTAGGTAGGTATAATATATAATGTATTCAATTTCTAGGTTGGGGATGGAACTACTTCCGTAATTGTTTTGGCAGGTGAAATGTTAGCTGCTGCTGAACAATTTTTGGAACAACAAATGCATCCCACAGTTATTATACGCCAGTACAGACAAGCTTTGGAGGATATGGTACAGTTTCTAGAAGGTCCATTAAGTGTACCCATTGATAGAAATGATAAGGAAGCGCTTGCCCAAGTTGTAAGTAAAACTAATTATACATTTGTAGACAAATTAATCTTAAAAGGAGGGTATTCTTTGTTATGACTACAAAAAAAAAACAAGGTAGTAAGAAATTTTATAGTTTTTAAGAGTGTTTTGTTAATAATACCTCCCTACTTTTCAGGCCGTCTCCAGATCCCCTTCTGGAGATGGTTTCCACTGTCCTGATATCTTGATTAAATCTTTCTCCATGCTCATCGCTTACCACAGCCAAATTTTCAGGAAAAAATTTAAATGAGAATGCAGAAAGTGAATTTTTAAAGACATACGGCAACCAAGCGTTTGGTACGAATCTAAAAGTTCGCTTATTAGTTGCTTGTAGTTTTCATCCTTCATGTTCCCTAAAAATACCCTGACTACCCTTACAGATGAGTTCCAAGCTCTGAGTTCCTATCTGTTGAGTGTTCCTTTAAAATCTGCATCTTCAAGCAATTTTCTAATTTGAGGACCAATAAAAATACCTTCTTTAAGTTTGGCGTCATTTAATTGGGGCAAAAGTTCTCTTAAGTATTTAAATCCTTCACCCTCTTTATTCATAATTTTTACAAAATTTTTCATTAGCCCACATAGTGAATTTTCCATATTATAAAATGCGGAAAATGTTGCATTTTTTTTTTCTAAACGTCGTAATCTTTGTTTCTTTAGCCAGTATGTTCCACCCCTTAAGTTGGGAACGAAGAAGTTCTGCTTGTTGTTTTGACAGCCCCAAGTCACGTACCAAATCATTCAATTCATTTTGAGCAAATAAGTAAGAGTCACTAAAACTTTCTAGCATATACAAAGGGTTGGCATACTGGTCTGGGCTGTCTGAAGAGTCGTTATTATTTCCATTACATCCCAAAACAATATTTTGCCATTTTAAAGGTGCAGTTGACACTGGTAAGTCAGATGCATTGTGAGGAACAGGTCTTAGGGCTAATGGCAAATTCGGATATTTGATTTTTTTGTTTTTCTTTTTTGGAATATCCCTCAGTCCTTGTTACACAAAAATAGTAATCATCGAAATGATTGGTGGGTTCTTACCATACCATTGGAACCGCAAAAGGCATGCTTTTTCTTTTCCCTTTCATCTACTGCACTACTGACACACTACAACTTACACAACAAACGTGGGGAGCCCATTGCTTGTCTTGATCTCCGACTAAAACTCCAAAATATGGAAAATACGCTTTTTTCACATTTTCAGACATGGCCTCGCTTGTGGCTTTACAAGGAATTCTCCACAAATGTAACATAACTCGTCAGGTGAGATTTTACAACTTCGGCGCGTTTGACTGGACATTTTTGTCATAACAGAGTTATGTAAACAAACGAAAAGACTTTTTAAACAGACATAATTGAGCACTTGGAAGGTCATAACAAGACTGTTACTGAAAATGTCGCACCTTACTTTAACTTGCTCTTCTAAATTACCTACCCATCATAAAATTTACCTGGCATTATAATAGGGTCTATTGTGTTCACACAAGAATGGTACTTATTAGCATTTGTTGGATATTTTTTCAGTTAATAGGGAGGAATTAGCAATATAAAACAGTAGTGTGAACTATGTTACGAAAATTGTGTCAGTCAGGGCCATTTTTCTCGCCATTAATAGCAGAGTATCTAAGGCACAAGGTCCAACAGGCATTTTAATTTAGTGTAGGAGAGTATATACCGTCGGTTGCCTAATTTGTGACATCACTACTAAACAAACGTATCATGATTTCACTTTGGACGTTACAGAACTCATTAAATAAAACTTTGCATGAAAAATTGTGCATAGATTGTGCATAGTGAAGATGGAATGCCTTAGTATTACTACACACGATATTTTACAACAAAAATGAAGGAATCAACTGAAGATTACTACAGAAGACTGAGAACTTTATTAAAACTATCATTTTCATAGTCAAAAGATAAACTCCGTTTCAAGCAATGGTTATCGGGAAGATTTTCTAATAAAGTTGCTTAATTGGTGGACCATTTCTTAAATTCAAATCAGCCTAAATTAAACAATTCTTTAACTTGTCACTGAAGTTCCTGTTTCAAGTACGTTCTAACGAATTAGCACCTTACACTAAGTCATCCGCATAAAAATCTCAGTCAACCTCAGTGGCTTGTGCAACACCCTTTAAATTTTTTATGTTGTGTTTTTGAGTCAGAATAATGTCGCTATTTTATTGGGGTTAATGTTTAGTCCAGTATTACTGACATAACTCGATGTGAGCTTGATAATAAATAACATAAATAAATAATGAGTTAAGAGTAGTGGCAGTGAGATAAAATATAAATATGTGTAAAATAACATAGAACCTAAAATAATATCTTGTGAAATGCTGAAGAATTCCTTTATAGAAGAAGATACATTTTTATAAATTAAATCTCCATAATAACTAGGCAATCATAAATCATAGTTCCGGAAAATAAAAACTAAAATGTGCCTTTTGGTTTTATAGGTTAAAGGTTGTGTGGGTACAAAATTTCTTAGCAGATGGTCAGATCTTGCAGTCCACATTGCTCTGGATGCTGTAAATACTGTATTACTTGAAGAAAACGGTAGGACAGAAGTGGATATAAAAAGGTACGCAAAGATTGAAAAGATTCCTGGTGGGTCAGTGGAAGAATCACAAATTTTAAAAGGAGTTATGGTCAACAAGGATGTTACACACCCTAAAATGAGACGTTATATACAGGTTTGCTATATTTTTAGTTATTAAAAAAATATTTATAATTATTTAAGGTCTTTTTATAAGAGACAATCAATACAAACTTCAATTTCACTCTGGTATGAATAAAAAATGCAATTGGGAACTAACATCAGACGAGTAAAAAATCAGCTGATCCTTGGTTTGTTTGCATTCATTTTATTTGCTTTTGTGAGTTCTTTCTTAGGTAGAGAAATATATATTATTACATTAATCAAAAGTTGGTGAGTAAATTCAATAAATTTAACCTATTTTGCACTATTTTTTGCTAATTTGTGTAAGTACCTAACCTAAAAATGTCACTATTTTAACTTTATATACTTTTTGTATTTTAATCGTGGCTTGAAATGGACACACATTTCCGAAGTTAATACTTTTCCCATCAATTATGCTTTCTCCCATACTTTCTTCTATCTTTTTTTATCCACGCTACCACAGCTATTGGTGATATAAACAAACCTTGGGAAAATAGTGAAAGTGGATTGTCCTATCCACATTTTTCCTTGAATGACAATAATTGTACACAACAATTTGTATTATGGATTGTTTTCCATGGCATGTTGTGGAATAAATGTTGATGAAATAAAAAAATGCTAGTAAAACCCCGACAAACAAATTATATACAGTTTATTTCAAACTTATTTGCAACATAAAAAACATCAGCTTCTTTGATCCCTTTACCACTGTCAAAGAAGCCGACGTTTTTTATGCTGCAAATAAGTTTGAAATAAACTATAAATGTCATCAAACGAAGGTAAACAAAGCATTTTACTCGTTTCGTCAATGTGCTATTTTTAGACTTGAAGGCTTAAATTCCCAGCACCTTAAGAAAAATTGACAGACAATAACAATATTAAAAAGTGGTATTAGGTGTGTTCCTTTTACCCACAATTTCATTGTGCATTGATATTTACTGAAATGTGAAAATCAGTTACTTAAAAGAAATATCTAAATTGCAAATAACCTGAGATACCCATTTATTTTTCCTCTAATATTCAGCTGTTATAGCCCTCCTTGCTGGCATAACCTCAACAAAACTAAAACTAGAATTATAATTTAATAGTTTGATACCTAGAATGGGCTATACAATTAGTTGAAAGAGGTTTCTGTGATTTAATTTTTGTTATTGTGGTGTGATTTTGCCAGAAGCATTGAATATTTTTGTTGTGCATTAAAAAAAATTAAGAGAATGACTATATTCTAACAACTGATTACCTAATCCATAAAATGGTCCATAGAAATTTCCCGAATTTCCCCCTTCCAAGTGCAAATGAATTGAGATGAGATACTGAGAGACTGAATTTGGTAGTGCAATATCGGTAAGGGGGGTAATGAGAATCTCAGCAAATCTCAAATTGAGGTAGTCAAAGAAAACAGCCATATTTCTGCTACATGTGAAATTTACTTAGATCTCTTGAAGTCTCAGGTAAAAGGAACACATTATTATAGTATAGTATATAAATTCTACTTACAGTGTGTCATGCCTAAAACTAACGCCTCTATAACTTTTTTAGAGATCTACTTATGGCCGCAAAATTTACCCTCTTCAAATGCGAAACCACCTACGATGCAAGATTGGATAAAAAAAATGCCACAAACATATTAGGCATTTTTTTATGAAAAAATTTATCCAGAAAAGTTGTTCAGAATCTGAAGAAATTTTTTTGTTTTTTGTTTTTAATAAATTTTGAATTTGTCATTTCGGATTGATTATTTATAACTTTTCTTAATACATTTTTTTCATAAAACAGAATGCCTATTATGTTTATTGCATTTTCTTCATTCAATCATGCATCGTAGGTGCCTTCGCATATGAAAAGAATAAATGATTTTGCGGCCATAAGTAGATCTTAATGACTTCTATCTGTTGAGACCAATTAGTTTTAAATCGGATAAATACTATATTATAGGTGTATTACAATCTTAAGTGCGACACACTGTATATATAATTTTTAATGTCTAATTTTCAGAATCCAAAAATAATTCTTCTAGATTGTGCTCTTGAATACAAGAAAGGCGAATCTCAAACGAATGTAGAAATTACTGGTGAAGCTGTAAGTTTTAGTTATTTTCACCAAAACCATATTATTTTTATTTATATTTGTTATTTAGGATTTCACTAGAATGTTGGAACTTGAAGAAGAACATGTGAAACGTCAGTGTGATGAAATCATAATATTAAAGCCAGATGTTGTATTTACCGAAAAAGGAGTTTCAGATTTAGCACAACATTTCTTACTTAAAGCTGGCATAAGTGCGATTAGACGTGTTCGTAAATCTGACAATAATAGAATTGCCCGTGCATGTGGGGCTACTATTGTTAATAGAACTGAAGAACTACAGGAATCTGATGTTGGTACAGGTGCTGGTCTATTTGAAATAAAAAAAATAGGTGATGAATACTTCTGCTATATTACAGAGTGTAAAAATCCTAAGGTGAGTTCTTTTCATATTTACTGTGTTATTAACATGAGCTGAATTTTAAAATTTATTTTTATAATAAGTTCTTTATGGAACATCAATAGTATCAGTTCTTTGTAAATAGATTTTTGATGTAAGTAAACCTTAGTGCAAGTTTTTTGTTGAAACAGTCTATTCTATCTGATAGGTGGTGTTTTAATTAATTCATACAAGAGTGCATTAAGAGGAATGCGGAGTGCATTAAGAGGAATGCGGAGTGCATTGCGTAGATCTTGAATTTTCATTATTTTTCTTATGGCTGCTGTTTCTGTAGTTTTAAATTTTTTCTACCTGGATTTCTGCAATTCATATATAACATATGTCCATATTCCAGAAGAGGCCTACATATATTTTGGCAGCCACCGAAGATTTTATTCCTTTATTTTTGAACTTTAATGCTTTTCTGAATTTTTTTACCATTTTAGTGGGTTGATTGAGATTTAGTTTGTTATTAAATAAACATCTATATATTTGACACTTGATACAAGTTGGATTTGATGATTGTTTATTTCGGTATAAGGAGAAGTGTTAGATGGGATAGTTATTTTTTATATTATAATACAAGTACTAGAAGTCTGTTGTGTTACTTGTATTTAAAATCATTGTAAAAGAAACCAAATTTGTCCACCCAAACCTAAAACTCAGTGGCGTGTCCAGGTACTGGCTAGGGGGCCAAATTTTGTCTGAACCTAAAGACCTAAAAAAGCACATTTTATGCATACCTTCTTAAAGATGTTTCATTACAATATTTTTAAAATATCTTTTAAACGCCCTCACAGGACATTTAAAGGACATTCAAAAAAGTTTATTTACCGCCTTCCTTCATTCATCCCAAACTAACCCAAAAAGGAGCTTTATGCATATTTCTCGAAAATACACTTTTATAATCTCTAAAAATTATTTGAATTTTATTATTAATGTCAATTATCATTTTTCATGACTGTCATCACAGAACAGGTAAAAAGAAATAAATAATAGGGGTTCTAATACCTATACATAGCAATAGCACCATATACCATAGTGTCTCCTAAACTGATTAGTTTTCTCTATGAAAAAAAGTGAATTATTAAACTTAATTTACATCAAACTACAGCTGGTGAAAAATTCATAATAATCAATGTGTTAGATTTGTGTGTTAAATAAATATTAAGTGATTATCATTAATGTAATAAATATAAATTAGTAGTGCTAAACTGTATTCATAGACAAAAACTTATCAGTATACCTTAAAAACTCATGAAACAAAACAAACTATAAAAAACTAACCTTTGTGTAATTTTATATTCTTAAGACAGGTCCGGATCTAAAAATTCTGGGGATCCATTTACACCAGGAATTATTGTGCAAATAATAAATGTGGAATTCCTGAAAGTGATAAAGAACCTCTCACTGTTTGTGATAAATGCAACAAACAATTATGCTATCAATGCTCCAAGTTATCTACAACTGAATACAGAGCAGTGACTTTGAAGAAAAGAAGTACCACCTACTTTGCACGAATTGCACACTACTGTTTCCTGTCCAAGAAGCTCTAGATGCCAATATATGCAAAACTTAAAGGACTCAAATATAGAATTAATTAAATTACTTACTGAGGGGCACTCGCAACTCCCTGTTAAATCAACAACTGATAATTATGCACCTCAAGGTTCTCAGAGCTCTGTATATCAGGAATTTCAGCAGAAGATTGATTACCTGCAGAGAGAAATTACAACCCTAAAGACTCTTCCAACTCCCACTACTGTCGTTAACCTACCGTAACAAAAAAATACCTCAAAAGCACATATTGCGACTACCTCTACAGAATTACAAGCTTCTCCCTTTCACAAAAGGGAACCAGAAAACTCTCGGGCAGACAGACCAACTGCTTAAAAATCCCAAAATCTGCAGAAGCGAAATGAGTTCCCGTCAAAAAAAGCGAAAAACACCATGTGCCCATTATCGGTACCAGAAAAATAGATAATACGAAAATTTCCGCTGCTAAAATTATATCAAAAAAGTCTATTTTTGTCGGCAAACTATCAACTGATGTTACCAAGACTGATCTCTTACATTACCCAAAAGAAACTTTTAGTAGAGACGAAAACTTTAAAATAGAACAACAGAGAATTAGATCTGAGGACTACAATAGCTTCCGCATTACTGTCCGAGCTGATTTTCTTAATAAGATGCTGGATGCTTCAAAGTCGCCTGAGGAAAGCCTGGTAAAAGAATTTGGATATAAACCTAAGTTTTTTCGTACCAGCCCACATTTCACAAGAAAACCTAATTATTATTACCGAAGATACTAATGTGATGGAATGTTATGCATGTGAATGCCCAGTGTATTCACAATAAGATTGCACAACTAGAAATAATTAAAAAAAAAAGTACAAATTGGATTTATCACTGAACACTGGATGACCTCAGAATAGGCAGAAATTACTGCAATTCCAGGGTATTACCCCTTGGCAACATTTTGCAGGTCAGCAAACCCATGGAGGTGCTGTCATATACGGACTTAAGAAAAATGAAAAAGCATTGAACCTGTCATGTAAATGTGCTGGTTATAGTACTAAACTATTTGGAAAGAAGGTAGCATTGTTAGTTATTTACCGATCATGTGCGCATAATATAAATAATCAATTTGAAACTTTCATTAATTCACTTAATGCTATTTTATGCCAGGTAACCCAGAAGCATGAATTTATTCTACTTTGTGGTAACTTGAATGTCAATAATCTGCAAAAATTTATAGGAAAAAAAAAACTACTAAATGATATTTTTGACAATTTCAATTAGAAATACATTTTACCTTCTGGGGAAGTCTTTAATAATAAGCCCTCAGCACTCAATTATGTAGTTGCTAATGGCCACGTGTTTTGAAGCTTGTAACTTAGACATAAGAGTTTCTGATCACAAAGCCCAATATTAGTGCTTTTATACCCTATGAACAAACAACGGAAAAATCTAAAACCTTAATTACAAAGAGATACTTTTCGGAAGAAAATCTGTGTAATTTAAAAAAATATTCTCTCTAGAACAGATCTTCGCTCTTTGTACAATTTAACTGAAATTAACGATGCCTGGCTTTATTTCTGGTCTAATTTTAAATACTGCTTAGAACTAACTTGTCCTATTAAAAAAGTTAATGTCCCGTGTGTACCTTCTCACAGCTGGATCTAAAACTAAATGACTCTGTGCTAGAAAGATTAGATAACTGTAAGTTTTTAGGTCTCTACGTTGATAATCAATTAACCTGGGACACGCATGTTGGTTTTGTGACCAAAAAGTTAAATTCTGCATATTTCGCAATAGTCAATCTAAAAAAATATCTTGGATGCTAAAAATCTTCTGAATGTCTATTACGCCTTGGCATATTCACAGTTAAACTATATGGTAATTTACTGGAGCCAAACAACTGAAATTAATCGTATTTTTGTTATTCAAAAAATAATAATATGCAATAATTTTTCTGCTAGTCCACTAGAATCAGGTCGACCTATTTTTTAAATGCATCATATTCTACCATTTCCCTGTATAATTATTTACCAAGCACTTATTTTTGTTAAATTGAATCAAGGAAAATTTCCACAAAATAACTCGGTGCGCGCTCAAACTCATAACACTAGATCTAATACTAATATTTGTATTTCAAATTTTAATATGTTATTATATAGGAAAAGTCCCTATTGTTTTTGTAGTGGTATTTACAATCACTTACCTACCTCCTTTAAGGATATTAATTCTATAGCCAAATTTAAAAAAGACATAAAGCGCTACCTTCTAGATAACTGTTTTTACTCTCTTCAAGAAATTACGTCAAGTAATCTTCACGTATTTTAATAGTAATTAATTACATGTTATTTTTTATTAGGATATAAAACTTTCTCTCTTAAATAATTATTTTAATTGTATTCTCATTTAGTGAGTGTGATTTTATTTTTCTTATGTATTTTAATTATTATACCGTAATTTAATTTTCAAAATGACCTCAAGTAAAATATTTTGCGGAAAGTATGGTTTGTCTAACCAAAATGTTCTAGCTGCATTTTGCTAAATACTTAGTGACTTAACCCGTTATGGCTTTCAGGTATGTCGGCAAAGCATTTGGCAGAAGCTACCGGCACGTTTAATTTTATTAATACTTTTGTGGTCAAATTTTTATTAATATTTTGAAACAATAAAATATTTTCACTATCAAACTGTTTACAAAAATCAATAATTCATTTAAATGCCGCTTCCACCATTATAACATTGACCATCAGCACAAACATATTCTAGATGAGGATTTAGATAAGTTCACATAAAAACAAGAAAATATTACTGTGATTCTGCTATAAGTTTGGTGAGCTTCAGCCTATTTCATATTTGTGTTAGTTATTTTGTTCATTCATTTATTATTATTTGCACCCCCAAGAATGTTGTGCCCCCTCCGCCTCAAAATGCTCAGCATGCCACTGCTAAAACTCATTAAAAAGAAACAAGTGAATTTAATCTTTTGTTTTTCTATGTTCAAAGTATTTCTCCAATCAAATGTAAGATTTCAAAAACTATTAATACATTAGGTTTCAATGAGCTTATATTTTTAAAATGTTTTTTTTTTAGTGCAGAAATTGTTATTTATATAACAAGAACTGAAAGTTATTCTTTAATGGGTGAGCTGGCAACTTCCAAGACGAGCTCTAGCAAGCCTTGAAAGCCGGTGAGCCCAATAAAGACATATTTCGGGTAGTGGCGTAAAATATTTGTTCTGCAATCATTCTTGCTAGTCTGAAAAAACTGTAATTTTAACAAAATTAACGTCAGACACTTATTTTCAGAGAAGATTGGATTAATCATTTATGCTAGACCAGTATGTATTTTCCACTCAAAAAAATTGCCAAAAACAGTTTACTTTCTAGGTGGATGCAGAAAAAAATAAATTACATAACACTATAAAATAGTTATTTCAATTTTAAATAATTCACAAATTACACTGGCAAGATGGTACTTCTATTATTCTGTTGTGATTCCTGTTTTAGCATTTTTGTTTGTGTATTTGTTTTAAAACATTCTAAAAGCACACAAATATAGAAAAAAATTATATGGAAGGTAGATAATTTATCTTTTATATTTTTACAATAATAATAAAACGAAAAATTAGGTTACTAAATGTCAAATCTAGTAAAATACCATACAACTACAGATTATGAAATACCCTAAAAATAACTACATTCTGGGTCTGCTTTAGAGGCGGACAACCCGGACCCATGTCCGGGGCGACGAACCTGAGGGCGGCATTTTTGCCCCCCCTCCCCTCCCTGAATGTGAACGAAATATTGATTAATTAATTATTATCAATTAATATAAATTTTACACTACTTGTTAATTTTTTCCCTAACTAAAACTAAGTACTATGCAATTTACATATGATTTTTGTGGTTTGTTATGTTTTAAAGCTAGAAAAATATGAAAACACCTTTTTAAAAAAAGTATATTTATTTTTGAAATAAAACAAGACATAACTGCCTTTAAATGATTTAATAATTTTTATATTTATTTAAATAAATATTTGTTAAAAGACGCGCATGACCCTGCATGAACTTGTAGGCATATATTTACTTGGTTAAAATAGGAACTGCAAGACGTAACATGCATGGACATGTTTGCACGCCTTACTATATAAAGAGTCATCTAAGCGCAATTGTGTTATTATTGCAAATGCGTCGGTGCCGATCATAACATATCCTTGAAGTAAGTTTATAAATATTAAACATTTTTAACAGTTTAGTTCGGGATAGTGACTTTCGTGTGTTTTGTCAATTTCTAAAGGCAAGTACTTCTGCAAATACTTATATTATGTGGTAAAGAATTATTTTAAAAATATTTTCCACAATACGTTATACATTTTTAAATAGTTTCTGTATGTTTGTTGTGACGGATTTTTATTAATTTATTTGGGGTGTTCGCCGCGAAAAAAGAGAAAATAAAAAATCCGTCTTAAAAATTCAAACATTTTAGATAGGTATCTGTTTTAATATTTAGTTTTTATATGTTTGTTGTGGTGGTTTGCAATTTATCCATTTTGTTGCTAAAAAAAAACTTTGAAAAAATCCTACTAATTAATAAATTATAATTTTGTGTAGTAATAAGCCAATGTGTTGCATAAAAAGATACAAGAAGAAAAATCCTCAAATACGATTAGTTGGTGTCAGTGGCTTAGTCTGTCCCACAGTTTAAAAAAATTAAATGCCTAGTTTTAATTACTAAAAGTATTAACTATTTTTTCCAAAAGGGGGTTGAAAATTAGCCCGAAACGTTAAGAAATTCGTTTTTATGTTTAAAAATAGTTTAAGTAGGTAATTAAAATTAGGCATTTTATTTTTTAAAAGTGTGAGACAACGTCACTGACTAATTGGATTTGAAGATTTTTCCAATTTTTATTTTAACTAGCATATTTTGCATTGTTTAATTTGTTGTTTTAGAATGTTGTTTTAGAATGGCGCGCAAAGAAAATTGTCCGGCCATCAGTACAAAAAGCGAAGGCTAGAGAAAGAAACCCAGAAGTAAAAACAAGCTGGTGCTCTGCACAATTATTTACAGGGTAGGTCTGGTAGTATCATTAGTACCAAAACAAATATCTTCAAAAATTCAGATAAAAAGGAAAACACGGAATCATCAGAGAGTGTTGGTGACCAAGACCAATCAATACACTATATTTCTAAACCAACTTTGACACCAAATGAAAGCAGCCTACCAACTGACACCGCGTTGGCATTTACAGAAGGCACTAGTAGCACTCTACCTCTACAGACTGATCCCACCCTACCACCCACGGAATGCACTGTACAAACTTTAGGTACAGATCCCAGCATTGTGGCCCAGAATTTTAGGAGTGCCAAAATTTTTAGTACGACAAGGTCCACCTAAACCATTGTTTAATTACAAATTTCCTTATTATGGCACTGGTCGAAAATTTTGCGCAAATTACTACTCTCGAATTTTAAGAAAAGTTATAAGAGACTGGCTACTCCACTTCAAAATACTGCATATATTGCTTTTGCTGCAAAATTTACGGCCGCGTGTCAAGTTCCCTTTCTAAAGAAGGTTTTAAAAGATGGAAGCACATCATTGAAACTTTAAATGATCATGAAATTTCTAAAAATCATATTCAGGCTCAAAAATCCTGGCTAGAACTCAGTCAAAGGTAAAAATGTTATACAACTATACATGCAGCTGTCCAAAGAGTTATTAACGCTGAAACGAATCACTGGTATGAGGTGCTTCTAAGGATTGTAGTAATTACTAAAGTGCTCGGTAAAAGTTGTATAGCTTTTCAAGGTACAAGCGATAAGCTGTTTAAGCATAATAATGGCAACTTTTTAAAAATAGTTGAATTGCTATCTGAATTTGACCCGTCATGGAGGAACACTTGCATAGAGTGCTTAAAAAAGAGGAAACCAAAGCTTACTATCTTGGAAAAAAACATTCAAAATGAGATAATAGACTTGCTTTATGAAAGTGTAAAATCGCATATTATTACTGAAATAAAAAAAGGTAAGTACTATTCCATAATATTAGATTGCACTCTTGACGTTAGTAAGGTGGAGCAAATGACCCTGATAATTAGATATATTTCCATCAATAAGTCTGTTCTGATTCAAACGATGTCAAAATAAAAATCTACGAAAGCTTTTTAGGTTTCTTACCTGTGGAAAGATTCACAGGAAGACAACTAATTGAATATATAATTGAAGAGCTTCATGAAATGGGACTTGATGTGCAAGATATAAGAGGGCAGGGATATGATAACGGGACTAACATGAGGAGCAACAATGCAGGAGTGTAATCTAAAATTAGGAATTTAAATCCAAGAGCATTCTACATTCCGTGTAGTAGCCACTCGCTCAATCTGGTGGTAAATTATATGGCAAAAGCATCCTTGGAAGCAGCCAATTCTTTTAATATGGTCCAAAAAATATATTTATTTTTTCTTCTACTTTTTGATGGACAATATTTTTAAAACATGTCCAAGAATTAACATTAAAACCTTTGAGTGACACTTGATGGGGAAGCAGGATAGAAGCTTTAACGCCCTTAAGATTTCAGCTTGGTGAAATATACAACGCTTTGCTAAGCATTTATGAAAACCAAGACATCGATATCTCAATAAGAGATGAAGCTTCGGGTTTGCTAAGTTTAAATTTTTATGTTTAATAGTAATATGGTATAGAATTTCAAACTGTATTTATAATCCCATAAGCAAGCTTATGCAAACAAAAGATTTTGATTTGAAAAAAGCACATGATCTCTAGAGAACTGCTAAAATTTCTTTAAAAACTTTGATCAGATAAGTCTTTCAATGACATTATTGTTGACTCAAGAGAATTGGCTGATGAAATTAACATTGAATCCAATTTTGAATCAACAACGCCGCGACACCGCGTAAGAAGAAAAAAGGCCAACATTTCATATGAGTCAAGGGATGAACCAATCGAAAATCCCAAAGAAAAATACAAAATAGAATTTTTCTTCTATACTAGTGATCAAACATTGAACGCACTAGATAGTCGATTTGAACAACTGAATCACCATAATAACCATTTTCAATCTCTATATAATATATATGGTTTGAAAACCACGCCTAAAGAGACTGGTAAAGATTTGCAAAGATTTGGACAATATTTTGTCTGATGGTGAATCGGCTGACATTAACGGTCTAGAATTAGTAGAACAAATTTCTGCAGTTTGTGCACTTTTGGGCAAAAAAGAAAGTCCAAGTGATGTTTTTAAAATAATAACAATGCTAAATTTTGCTCCAAATCTTAGTATTGCCTTAAGAATACTACTGACTATTCCAATATCAGTAGCAAGTGGAGAAAGAAGTATTTTCCAAATTAAAATTAATCAAAACCTTTTTACGCTCAACCACCATGCAAGATAGACTAAATGGCTTCGCCATTTTAGCAATGGAACATGAAATTGCTGATCAAATAAACTTAAAGGAGGTAATAGAAAAATTTGCAGAATTAAAAATGAGAAAAAATTCTTCTAATTATAACTCGAACAATGTATTACTGTGGTTCTATGTATCTACCTTTTGTTTTCTATTTAGGTTTTAAGTAGAAAAAATTTAAGTCATAATAGCGGTAAAATTGCACCCTATATGTTTAAAAGTAAGTAAATATTTTTTAAATATATTAACTAGATATCTGTAGGTACTGCAATTCTATTTTAATTTATATTGTTTTTTACCAAATGTTAAGTTTTAATACTTATTTCTTTTTAAATATACGTTTTTATTGCAAATTAAAACCATCTTTTATTAAGAAAAAATAACTTTAAATGGGGTGGCAACTTGTTTTTTGTCCGGGCGGCGTAAACGCCAGTGCGGTCGACATTTGGTGCTCTATTTGAATTTATTCCTAGTGATGTCACGAAAGTTTGACAATTTTTTTTTTTTCAGTTTAAAGGGGAAAAATATAAAAAAGAACGTGTCTAATTTTTATCTCTTAATTTTCAATTTTCAAATAAAAAAATGGGAAAATACCCTATTAACTATGGTATATTGAGCAGGGTAGAAGGACTGTGTTTGTAAACTATTTTTTCAATCAAATACAATAGTTTTCTAACCATGTGCAAATCAAATTCAAAATTTTGTGAACATTTTTTTTTTTTTTAAGTTCGCATTCAATTTAAAGATATCACTTTTTTTTGGTAGGTATCTAATTGAAAATAGAAACCTCTTTCTTACCTTTACAACATAATTGTTTTTCTGTAAATATCAGTAGAGGATTTTCGCAGTCAACCACAAATTACTTGGATTAGTTGTATGAATATAATTTAAATGTTTGATATCTTTACATCTTTCTTAGGATATGCTTCACAAGAATTATAAATTAACTAGTTAAATCCAGAAAGGTTATTCCCAGTATTTGATTTAGATTACAATGTAAATAATTGGATAAACAAAATACCTACCTTGGAAAATATTTCTTACAGTATTTATAGCAGTTGAAAATGAATAAATGTCTCTACGAGTAGGTACACCAATTGTATTTTCAGATATCTAATGCACAACACTTGCATTGAACGTAAACATTTTTAATTTACAAAAGTAAACTAACAATAATAAAAATAGTTTTAGATACTGAACAAAATTAATAATAATTAAAAATTCCATATTAAACTCAATAGCTTTGTTTGACATTAAAAATAAACTGTCAAGTTAACATTTATATGACATTTTGTGAACATGATATTGATGTAGCGCTGATGCGAAATTAAGTTACTGCAAAGTTATTGTTGAACAATATACACGTTGTATTAGCTACTTCTGATTATGGTTTAAGGAGTGACAGAGCACAAACAACATTATTATTCAGTAGAGGAACTTAGTTCACCTTCTTAGTCACTTATCGGTGAAGATCCTCGACTCGATAGCCTAGCCATGTTCATATGCGTAAAGTGGGGAGAATCGAAGAGCATGCATTATGAGCCTATTACTACTTATTCAAAAGTAGCTGTAACAATATGTATATATGCAAGAAATGTATCAAAATGGAGATACAAATACTAATCTTACTTGGTGTATTAGGATTTTTTTTTACCATACAATACTTGGTAAAACTCATCATTTCAAAAACGCCTACATATAAATAATAATAATAATAACATATCAGTAATAAATTATTGTTAGATATTGCCACAATGTGTACGACTGCAGAGAAGCCATGATTAACGACGATTGCATATTAATACCCACTGCATCCAGCACCTTACTCCTACAATGATACACTTAATATTTAATAGTAATGAGCAGTCTTTACTTATGTATATACTACTTGACAAATATTACGAGGCACCAAAATTTATTGCACCACAATTCACAAAACGAACTACAGAATACAATAATTTTCTACAAGTTATTTTTTTGCAAGAATGTACAAACATACAAGTTGACGGTCCTCACTTTAAACAACCCTGTCCCTTTGCGCATCTTTATCTCGCTGCCATTATATGTTTGTCAAATAGTACATACTTGATTTTTTAAGTCAATAGTATGTAAAGAAATACCGCGCATACATTTTTAAAGTGCCAATTAATAATAAATAAAAGAGCGCTCCGGAATCACCAGGTAACCCACCATACACCTAACCCAATTTTTGCCCATAAATCTTGTAAATATAAATTTATGCAAAAATGAGGGAACTTCCTACATTTTACAACTCCATTACCATGTGGATGGATTATTTTAAAATCAAAATTACATTTCATAAGAACATAATTTTGTATTTGGCTGGAAATGAGGATATTGAAAATTACGATCTTATGAAATGTAATTTTGCTTTTAAAATAATCTATCCACATGGCAATGAGGTTGTAAAATATAGGAAGTTCTGTCGTTTTTTGCATAAATTTATATTTACAAGTTTTATGGGCAAAAATTGGGTTAGGTGTGTGGTGGGTTGCCTGGTGACTCTGGAGTGCTCTTAATTTGTTGTAGGGTTGAAAAAATGTGTTTTATAAGTGATAAGTGGAGAATATCTAGTATTTTATTGGTATTATATACACAAGATGAGGCAGTTTTTATGAATAAAACTGGGAGCTGGTAAAAAACATTAAAATAATTTGAAATTGTCATAAATCTTATTCAAATAATAGAACTATTTTGGGACACAGGGTGTTAGTTTCACTATCAAAAAGTTTTTATTTAATATCTTTGGCACATGGGTATTTAGAATTAAGCTCCATCAAACCCTGAAATTAAAAAAAAAAATGATAGAGGTACAGTGCCGTAAATATGGAGGTACTTCACCATTGTAACATTTTTCTAGAGCAAACCGTTCAGAAGTTATTTTTAGAATATTTCTTGCGAAATTCTACTTATTTCCTCTATTCAACTAAAAATATCTCGTGAATGGTTTGTCTTAGAAAATATTAAAAAAACATTTTTTTCCTCCTAAATTTAATGTAGAGTGCAAAAAATAAATTATTTGTGCATAATAATTTTTATTTCAAATAATGGTGAAATACGCTTATGTTTACGCTACTGAGCTCAGTTATTTTATTATTATTTTTTATATAGGGTTTGGCACCTGATGACCCGTGCCAAAATTGAAAAGGATACCTCTTTTCCATCTTCAGATATTAAACAAAAACTTTTTCTATAGTGAAACTTTAATGCTCTGTAATTCGAAATAGATCCATTATCTGAATAAAACTTACAAGACAATTTCCCATTATTTAACGTTTTCTATCTGCTCTCGAAGTTTTGTCCTAAAAACTGACTCACCCTATAAATAAATTAATTTTTCAAATTAGAAATGCTGAAATATTGCATCTATTTCCTCACTAAAGTGATGAAAAATAATAAAATATAAATTTGAGAATAATAAAAAGTTGATAGTGATTTTCACAGAATTTTTATCTTCAAACAAATAAACTAATTTAAAATTACTGCTAAAATATGTCAATTTCTAATCTAGAAATTTTTTCTTATTTGCACTGAAATTACAGTGTAGGTATAAATCAAGATTAGTCAAGGAATAGGTTGCCTCTCGTAACTTTCGATCAATAGGTGAATGGTCGGAACTGTCAGCTAAACAAATCGTTGGACAGATTAATTCTGACAAAATATAAGTCATGAAAGTTCTTCTGAAAGTCTTCTATTGTAATTTATTACTTTGTTTTTATATATTTATATACTTTCAGGCTTGCACTATTCTATTACGTGGTGCTAGCAAAGACATTTTAAATGAAACTGAAAGAAATTTGCAAGATGCTTTGCAAGTAGCAAGAAATATTATCCTATCTCCTCGTCTGGTACCTGGAGGTGGAGCTATTGAAATGGCTGTTGCTCAGCGTTTATTACAGAAAGCTAGCCATGGCCCATACAGAGCTTTAGGTCATGCCCTAGGTTAGTATTATTATTATTGATAATGTTAAACTTCAAATAAGCATTTTACATTAAATTTAACTGTTACAGTGTGGAACACAGTTCATGTTTCATAAGGTCTTGTCAAAAATGTAGATTATCTCGGGGAACAGCCGGAGTAGCATTTATTTTTTAATAATTTATTATAAATATTAAGGGGCAGCTTACCTCAATATTTTTTGGTTATTGTCGATATTTTTAATTACCCTTGCCTTTTAAGCATATCTCTTTTTATATTACGTTGGCAACTTTGGTACAAGCAAATGAAGCCAGTAATTTGCACATCTCAACATGCCCAAAGATATTTTTTGAAATTTCTGAACATAAAACTGATGAAAAATTTAAAAATGTCAATCAAAATATTTTTTTTTTTTTTATTTAAAATATTTTGAAGCAGTTTAAGACTTTCCAGCTTGTTTTTATTTTTAGAAATAATTCCAAGAACATTAGCCCAAAACTGTGGAGCAAACACCATAAGAACACTTACTGCCTTGAGAGCAAAACACGCAAATCATTCAGATCCTAACACACCTTGTGCATGGGGTATTAATGGTGAGACAGGTGAAATCGTTGAACAAGACAAGAAAGGTCTTTGGGAGCCTTTGGCAGTAAAATTACAGACGTATAAGACGGCTGTTGAAACAGCCATTCTTTTATTGCGTATTGATGACATTGTTTCCGGATCTAAAAAGAAGGGTGATAAAGAGGTACCCACTCCTAGTCAAATGCAACAACAGGAAGCACAGGGAGCTGAATAAGAAATTTGCAGAACAGTTTTATTTGATAATTTATTAACAAAAGCTTCTTAAATACTTTAATGCGTAGTTTTTCATTTTATAATTCATAACATTTTGCTATTAAATTAATATTTACAGATTTCTTGCTTTTTATTTCTCAACCTGACATATGTGTCTGTAGACTTCTCAAACTACCAAATCGTGGATCTGTAAAATAAAACTGGTAATAGTACAAAGTAGTGATGATAAAATGAGCGGTTAATTATTTTTCTGTCAGTTGACCCTTATTGGCCAACGTTGCTCAACATGTTAATTATATATTTTAATTTTGGTCAATCGTAATTGGTATCCTCACAATTATTATTTTGATACCAAATGCATAAATATAACCTCATTTTTAATATTTAAGTATTTTAATAATTTTACAAATATTGTAATTTTCAATGTAGATCAGGATTTATTTGTTGAAATGTTAAAAAGTTGGATTTTTTTGGCATATTGTTTAGTTTGAGTTTAATGCGTAGTATAGATTAAATTTTGGTATAAACTTTTAAGAAAAATAAACTACATATTCACAAGACAAATTTTCAACTTTTTTGCGACATTCAAAAAAAGATACTAAATTAACACAAAAGTAATCTCAATACAGCCTTAATTCAGCGACTAAATATAAATTATAACTATCTAATAATGTTTTTAAAATAATTTACAGTACACACCACTCTTTATTTCTATAACATTACCGTGATTTAATTATAAAATGAAAATGTCTCATTTTTAGCGCCAAATTAAAAATTTATTGCCAAAAAAAATATGTATTTGACTTGAATGATAACTGACATTATTCACCTCTTTATCACTACTACAAACTACTTTTTTTATAATGTGTATTAAATAAATTAATAAACAACCACACTAGAAAGACATTACTCTGTCTTGTGCTCTTAGCTAACTGATCCTCGGTTCAAAACATGACTTTCTAAGCCCCTCTTCAATAACTTGTTATATGTACCTACAGATTATAATGATTTAATATGGCAACAAGAATGGGTGGGTAGCAGCAGATTGTTCTGTTTGAAACTTGATCCAAAGTGGATGTTTGTTATCGCAGCCTGTCATTATGATAGATCCAAAGATATCATTTATTTGCTGTATTCATTTTGCATAAGGGCTGTTCCGAGCTTTTGAGGGCATCTAACCAAGTGTTCATTTCAAAAAAGTCCTCCCTTAGGCACTTAAATTTGGTGCACCAAACAGTGGATTTTGGGTTATTGGTAGTTTTAACATTAACATAATGTCTTAGTAAGGCATATGAAGTTTTAGGAAATACAGAAAATCGTATTAACTGTAAATTATTCTTAAGCAGATGAATTTAGATTATACAATATATCAACATTGAAGCATAGAACTGAAGTAATATTTTAAGGCATGACTACTGAATGAAGAAGTTTTGCAGAAAAAATTGAGAAAAGAAGTTACAAAAATGCGCTGGCGCGCAGTGGCGGCTGGTGAAATTTAGGCGATATCATAATTTTGTATTAGTGCATGGCACCCAAGTATACTTTAATGAAGTTACACGCTTTTTGAAATTTTATTTTAGATTCATTTTTTCACTGCACAAATTTCAAAAAGGTGCAACTTTTAAAAAAATCAATATTTTTTATGAAATTTGAAATCTGTCGTTATATTTTCCACCTGATTCTGGAAAAAAAATGTTTCGCAAATATTTTTGTTTGGTGAGGCACACCATTTTTTCTACTTTTTTTCGCAAATTTCAATCGCAATTTTTTTTCTGCAAAACTTCATTTAGTCTTGATACTTATGCCTTAAAGTATTGCCTGGATCCCATGCTCCAATACTAAGATATCACATAGCCTAAATTTCACCAGCCGCCACTGCTGGCACGCCAGATTACTTCTAAACTATTAGTAAAATATTTGCAAACAATTTTTTGTAATCAGAAGGAAAATTTATCACCCGTTTATTTTTTTTTTTTATTTTCGAAAATTTTGTTTTTTTTGTAGTTATTTAAAATTTTAAAATTTAAGTATCTACTTTATTGTGTAAATTTCTAAATGCCATAATTACAAAAAATAAAAATTTTCGAAAACCAAAAAAAACCGGGTGGTAAATTATCCTTCTGATTACGAAAAAAAATAGTTTGGAAATATTTAACTAATAGTCAAGAAGTAATCTGACGTGCTAGCGCATTTTTGTAACTTTTTTTTTCCAAATTTTTTTCTCTGCAAAACTTCAGTCCTGATAAACGCAATGACTTCCGAATCTGAAGTCACTGGATCGTGCTTCCAATATTGCTTTGGTTTCATACTCCAGTACTGTGATATGGTATAACATAAATCCACCAGCCGCCACTGCTCTTAAGTGGGGAAGATTATGTTTGGTCAAAAACGAGTTTGTGTTTTAAATGTATGTTTGTGCAAAATAAATATTAAGAAATTTTTATTTTGATGAAAACTGCCAATTCTGCTATTCAATGCAAGATGTAACAAAAACACCAACAACTAAACTATTGAAATAATCAGTAATGAGGATAATTTGAACCAGAATATTCCGATATACTCTTTGTCTATTAAAGCGTTAAAAGTACAGACAAATTAATTGAAAATACACAGGTAATTAAAATCGAGTACCTCAAGTGCTAAGAAAAATATGTTCTGAAAAAAAAGAACTGTTCCTCTCAGGAGTAACTAACACATTTTTCTAGTCCAGGGTTTCAAACACTGAAAAGAACACATTAAATATATGTGATACTTATGCATTTGTCCCGTTAAAACAAAAAACAATATCTACATACGGGCCCAGAATCACGTCATTTGGCCCAGCCTTTACTTAGCGGTTATGTGTATAAAAAAGATTTATTTGTGAGCACAAAAGAAAAATCTATTGAATCTGACTTTCACATTTTAATTACAGTAACTTTAGGAATATAATGACAAAGTTTTAACTGGAAAAAAAACAAAAGATAATTAGGGAACAATAATTTAAAAATTATAACTATTCATTTTGTTTGGCCCAAGATCGTACAATGTTAACGGTTATAGTCACCACTGTGTAACATCGCCTTTTTACTTTATTACAGCTTGAGTTCTCTTTGGCAAGGTGTCAACTAAGTTTTTACACTCTTCTGTGGTGACTGAGTTCCAAATTTGAGTCAGCCTGCCTTTTAATTTAGGGATGGTTCTAGCGGGCTGGGCTCATAACTTTTTCTCATAATGTGCCAAAACGTTTCAATTGACACGAGATCTGGGTCTTTGATGTCCTGTGTAACAACCGAATATTATTTTGTGACAACCAGTCCTTAACTTTTTTAGTGGCATGGCATGCATCACCATCTTGTTGGAATATAAACCCATTTTCTCTAGGCTTCAGGATCTCAATAGATGGCAATAAACTGTCTCTAAGAATTTTAATGTACTCAACAGCATTGACAGTGCCTTCTATGATGTGCAATTTTCCAACTCCTTGGGCTGACATACAGCCCCAAATCATTACAGACGCCAGAAATTTTGCTTTAGGGCGCAAACGGTCTGTTTGATATGCTTCATGTTTTGTCCTTAAAACCCTACTTCGGTTATCTCCCACCTCGAATTTGGATTCATCACTCCAAATAACACTATTCCATTGCATCTGTGACCAATTTTGATGATTTTTCGCCCAAATTAATCTATTTTTTTCTGTTTTGTAGTTAAAAATGGTAAATATAAAATGCACATTTTTTCTACCTATAAAAAAATTTACCTTCTAGAATTTATATCCCAATCGTTTGATACTCCTAAGACAAGTTGATCTTAAAACATTTTTTCCAGTTGCTTGATTCCACTCTACAGTTAATCCACCACAATTAACACAACGATTTTTTTTTCAAAATACGCCTCAGTGCTCATATTGGTTGGTGTTATATTTGAAGTTCTGACTAAATTTGGTTTTCTTCTACTGTGCCTGTAGTTTTGTATAATTTTACGTTTTTATGTTCAGTATAGTATAACGAGATATTTGCAGTTGTTTGACAATTTTACCACCCGAATTACCAGAATTATGTAAATTAACAATAACATTGCATAAATCGTCAGATAAGGTTTTACCCCGCACCATAATGTTGAGCTGAATACTGTATTTCCCCTAACAATATATCACTAACAACATTCAACGACTAGCAATTGTTTTGTTTCAACTCAAGGCTAGTACGATAAACGAAACACCATTTTAATCTTATGGGCCAAATTAAATAAATCTGTCATATAAGTTTTGTTTGAAAAATACTGCCCTGTTCATTTTCTTTTTATATGTTGTGTCTGTCAAAATTAAACAAAAAACATAGGAAAATTAACAAATGAAAGTTTTATCAAACGTAAAACTATTTCATTACTATTTCAGATTTTATCTTTAAGTTACTACCAAATTATCTGTTGGGTCAAATGATATGATATTGGGCTCGTAGATGAGTTTCTTACATAATTATTAATTACTAATAAAAGTAAATTCAGAAAGTATATCTGTTAAGGCTGCTGGATTTAAATTGGGGGAAATTATTTTTGAGGCGTTTCAAAATACGCAAAAAATCTCCTGTAACAAAAGGTATGCCATCCTTAAAAAATTGCTGCCATAGGCCTGGGCGTTTTTGTGTAGTTGTCTTCTGACCATGGCTCTGGAGAGAATAAATTTCATGACTGGGGTGCAATGTGATATCGTACAATTGTAAATAAAATTGACATGCATAAAATTCTTTAGTCATGTCCCACTCTGTAGGTGACCGTTGTTAATCCCATTTTTGTATTAATAAGTAGCACGAAAGAAGCAGTGTGTTACATCGCTACAGTTTAATGTTCTAATCAAATTGATAAAAATATAGTTGCAAAAAAATGGGTTAGCAATATTTTGTGATAGCAGGAAATGTGTCAAATATTTCATGTTAACTAATATTCTTTTATATACATACACATTGTAATAGTTACTTTTAAATATGGCCTGAGAATCAAAGAGATGGCGCATGCATTTAGTCTTAGCACAAACAGCATCGACATTCAGTGGAGGCACTCAGTTCACCTTGGTTATTTGCGTGAGGATCCTTGACTCGATAGTCGACCCCGGTCTAGCCATTCTGGATGTAAAGTATGGAGAGTGAAGCGCATGCATTATGAGCCTATTACTCGCAAGTTCAAAAACGTTTGTACAACGTGTATGTAGTGAGTATAGTAGTAGTAGTAGTTTATTTTGTTATGTCATTTTTGTCATTGTCCCTCAAGAGTGAGTATACCTGACTGTGTCCGGGCATTATTATCACTGTCATAATTATTCTCTTTGGTAATGTAAATATTATATAAGCACCAAAAAAGTTCATTTGCGACGAATCGCTCCCCTGTTTTGAGTAAATTATTTTTTGGGAAAACAAATACCACTATAAAAACAAATAATTAAGGCAGATGTGTAACTTTTTTTTATTACTTTTTGATATTTTATAAAATGACAAAAACAGGAAAACTTCGCTATTTATCCCAACTGAATTCAATTTCCTACTTAATAAAAATCCAACTGAGCAAGCCCGCTGCCACATGCACTATGAGCTTTTACCATTGTCTTCAATAAGGGTCATTATTTTGATACGTACATTTCTCCAGAAGAGTTGAGAAAAATATATTCATGTTCAGCGTACCCGAAATTTTAAAAAAAAAATTGTCCTGTGTATCTTCTAAATAGTTACACAGGATGACAATTTTTTCTGAAATTACGCTGAACACGAGTGGCGTTTCAAAACATTAATGACCGTTATTGTAGATGGCAATAAAGCTCATTTGCACATTTAATACGCGGCGACGTCAAATATTCTCAGGAAGTGTCGGCAAGGCCAAAAACAAATTCGTTTTCGGCGCAGCCGAAAATTTCAAAGAAATTCCATCATCCTGTGTAACTAAAAAATTACCAAAAATATATATAATTTTTTTACAATATATATGCCTTTTCTTTGACAAAATGCGAAAATCAAAGTAGTGTGTACTTCATCTAGGACACACTATACATTATGTATAAATATAATTATTTTACAATTATTTGATTTGCCCCACTTCACCTCACACGCATATTTCTTTCAGCATATTACCGGTGTATTTGCTTAAATAATTAAATTAGTTACACAAGATGATGAATGAATTATTCATAGTTTATTTTTATTACATTTTTAACTTTCACATTTACATAAAAGAACAGGTTGCATAAATAAATATAACTCTTTACTGGTATAATAATCATTATTAAAGTTTATTTGCTGTACCAAATCCAATTTTTCACTGGTGAGAAAATGTTTATTTTATTCATTATTTTGTTAACATACAATCATACATACTTCATTGTTCTGTAGGTTGTCTACCTAAATAACTATAATTAAATCTGTTCTCATTAAATGCAAGATGATATTTGGAGCAAATGATGCCTACACTAAACACTTCAAGGACTTTTCTATTTATAAATAATAGATCTAATAAAATGTATGGCATTGGAACAATTTAATGATGAATTATTTTAATAAGCTGGTACAAAATAAGTAAGTAAACAGTGTGATTGAGTGAATAATTGAACTTGTACAACCTCTGCTTGCTTGCTTTCCCTTTTCAGGTCAGGTGTGAAGTGTAAACAAAGTTGCTGATAAGAAATTAAAAATAAATCATATTTTCTGGCTGTGTACACCTTATTATCTTATGTTGCTTAAACTTTAAGTTTTGTAAATGAAAAGACCTTTTTGTGTGTTTTTTAGGAGAACAAAAATTATGTATTTAAGTTTATTGTTGCTATTATTGCCATTCATAAATGTTACTGGAAGCATTAACTTGACATATATTGTTAAAAAAGACACAAACAAAATACAACCAAGTTGTATAGCAGAAGAATTAGAAAGGTATGCTGCTGTTGGGTGGGTGTACCCCATACCTACTAGTGAGCAAGATATTCCCAATATTAGTAAGTTTAACTTTTATAATAACACACACACAAATCCTATATTATGCATAATAAATAGATTTAATTATTTAATACCTAATTTTTTATTGTCATTGCACAAAAATAAAAAAGATTTTATATTTTGTGAAAATTTAATAGGTACGTTGTTGTTATTTATCAAATTTTATTTAAAATTTAATGACATTATGATTTAAATCAATTGTAATATTGACAATTTGGTGATGATAATGGTTATACAGAGTGTTTCACAAAACATGCAGCAACGCTTAGCTGAAAATTCACAATCCAAAAATAACAGAAAAAGTTCCTATAAACATGAATCCGGAACCCCTTCGATACTGAGATACAGGATGTTAAAAATAAAAAGTAAAAAAAAAAAATAGTTTTTTCTAAAAATTTAAAAACTACCTCTTGGGTTCTTTAGATTGATTGGACCGTTTTTGAGAAAATTGACAAAATATGTATTTTAACATAAAAAAATATTAGCTACCAAAAATATGCATGAATACACATTTTGTCAATTTTGTCAAAAACGGTTCAATGAATTTAAAAAACCCAAGAGGCAGTTTTTGTTTAGATAGAAGGAATAATTATTATAAGAAAACATGAAAATAACAAAAACGCAGTGGTGTATCATATTTTTTGTACAATGATATTACTGATATTATACCCATACGTACGCCCCTGATAGAAATAAATTATATTCATTTAAGTGAAAAAATTACTTTCTATGCAGTAAATACTTACCCCAAGTTACGATATTATAATAAGTTAGATTTTTAGAAAAAATATGTATTTTTTTGTAATGAAGTGTTTCGGGGTTTAGGTTTTTAGAAACTTTTTCTGTTATTTTTGGATTGTGAATTTCCAGCTGAGCGCTGTTGCATATTTTTGAAACACCCTGTATATATCTGCGAAAAATATTTTATTTCCATTACAAAATAATAAAGAAACATTATTTAGGTATTTAACAATAAAAATTTCCATGCTTTAACATTTAATATAAAAAATTATCTAGTTTAATATATGTATATCGACGTTCTTTTCTAATCATGCTAATATGCAAATGTTAGGTAAAATGAATTAACCACATTTCAAAACACAAATTATTGTAGAATATACTAAAACAACTATCTCATCTTGCCTAATACTAGAAGAAATTGGATTAAATAATAGAATTCATAATGTTTTTAAGGCAAAAAAACAATACTGACATTGAATTATTAAAAATTTATTTACTTATTACAAAACTCGATTAAAAAAAATTAAATCGCTAGTTAAAATCACGAGTCCTCCGAGAGGTTATACAATTTCTTTCATTCTTTTTTGGAAATATCCAAGAATGATGCCAGTCCTGTAACTAGGGGGGTGCCAGAGGGTACCGAACACCTCCTGAAAAACTTTTAGCACCTCCTGGAGAGTGGACTATTATTTGCAATAAATAAAATATGCTGTTATGAAAAGAATCTCAGATACTTTGGAAACTTTTCAGCTTGTTGAAATAAATAGCAGAAACGTCCAGAATCTACATCTACTGCGCCACTGCGGTTCGAGACTGTGACGACTTTTCCAATTTGCTTTGCACTATTGCACTATTTATTTAGACTATACACATACGCTCTCGCTCTCCCCACCAGTTACCAGTTACATATACAGCGTGTCCTTAAACTATGGAATACATTCATTATTTCTTACACCAAAAATATTTAGAAAAAATCGTCGGACACGTCGATTATTAATTTCAATTGCGCGCCTTATCCTTTATTTTTTTTTATGACGTCATCACTGTTTCCGTTATGACATCAGCGATATTTTTTTAAATGGAACACCCTGTATTTCTCGATTTTTGGATTTTGCTTCAACAGCTGATTCCAAATATGTGTCACACTTAGGGTTTAAAATTGACGTTGAAAGATATGGTCATTTAAAAAAAAAGTAAAAAAAATAAAATAAACACTTTTTAATTAATTTTTGAAGTAGGCTAGTTTTTGTTTGTTAATAATACGTTACCACAGTAGTGGTGTTTCAATAATTCTTGTCGATTTATTTTAATTTATAACATGAGTATGTCTGCAAAGCAGAGAATTGAAATTCTTACGATGATTGGATGTGATGATAGGATGCGAACTCAGCAAGAAATGTGTAATTTATTTAATAATAAATATCCAGAATAACCCAAAACTCAATTGACAGTGAGTAAGATCGAAAAAAAATTTAGCAAGGCTAGTACGGTAGAAGGTTTATTCAAAACAGGTCGCCCAGATGTTGATGAGGATACAAAATTAAATATTTTATTGGCACAAAAGGTAAATGTGTGGGCGAGAATAATAGAATAATTTTTTTCGATGAAATTGTGAACGGACTGGCATATCTAATTTTTAATGGGCTATTTCATCCCAACGTTATTAAATTTATTCCCCAGTAGAATTAATCGTGGAAATGTTGATGAAAGCCTGTGTAATCAACAGGGTGGTGCGCCTCCCCATTATGCAACAGACATTCGAAGGTATCTTGAACAAATATTTCTGAACAGGTGGATTGGTAGACGTGGACTCATCGAATGGCCACCACGGTTACCCGACCTCAATCCGTTAGATTTTTTCTGTGGGGGCCATCTAAAAAATTTAGTTTATAAAACCAAACGAGAAAACATTGTTGAATTAAAAGAGAATTAGAACAGAAATAAACAACATTTCTCAGGAAACTATAAACAATATTCAGCAACAGTTTATTCATCGTTTAGGGTACTGTCAGCTACAACAAGGAGTACATGGTGGGCAAATTTCGATATTTGTAAGAGTAATTCGGTAACTGTAAGAGATACAAAAAAATGGAAGACACATTCTCGATCTCTTTTATTGAGACAAATTCATTGGCATAAACAAAAATTTGTTATCGCCTTTTGTTTTGGAGTTATAAACATAAGTTCGATTTTTCGACTTTCCAACACGTCAATTTCTTGGTTGTTTGTAAAGTTATGAAAAAACAACTTTTACACTTTTTTCTGTATAATACAGTAGCGTCGAGAAAATTTAAAAATATGGCGCAATTTTGAATTCTGGCATAAAGTTGTATTTTTTTTAAATGGGAATCATAGTTGGCTATGGTTTAGTTAAAAATGAAATATTTTTCTCTTTCAAACTATATATCATATGTGGGGTCGCTTTTGATGTGTAGGTATTTAATAGCGAAAATAATCTTTTAGTAGATTACTTTTTGCGTTTTTTTTATATTTATTCCAAATAGGCGTGTGTCATCTATGACAGTGTATATCCGTTTGTCAGTAAATTGCATATTAATAGTTTTGTTTTCGTCATAATTGCACCCCATTTTATCGCAGAAATGACGATATCATGCAAATTACGATAAATATGTTATGCTAGAATGATTTGTTCAAAGTAATAAAAATTATGATATTGCATCCAAAATATATTTCAATCACTATCCAGAAAGAAGACAACCTAATGAAGCTATTTTTAAGACGTCAAAAGAAAATTTCATTATTTGGGGGTTCTTCAACAAACTAAGACCAAAAAATTACAACATCGAAGATGCTGAAGAAACTTCTATAACTGTAATTGGAATGGCGGTTGCAAATCCTTCAATTTCAAGTCTTCAAATTGAAGCTGATTCTGGGATTTCAAGACGTCGAGCTTTGAGTATTTTGAAGACACACAAATTCGGGCCTTATACAATAAGGAAACAACATCACCTGCAACCAACTGATCTTCAGCGACGACTGGAGTTTTGCATATGGTACCATCAAAAAAGTCAACAAGATCCATTATTCTCTAGAAATGTAGTTTGGACAGATGAAGCCTACATTAGCAGTGCAGGAATTTTCAACAGGCACAACGAGCACTATTGGTCTTATATGAACCCTCACCATACTGTTGACATGCGATCTCAGGGACACTTTAGTTTTAATGTTTGGTATGCTCTGGCAATCGTGTTTTAACATATCACATATATCAAGAAAATCTTAATGGTTAACGGTATTACGAAATCTTAAACCAGAAAATTATTGAGGAATTTATGTACAATCTACCCTTATTGAGGCAAGAAATCAGTTCTTCCAACAAGATGGTGCACCACCTCATAATATCAGGACCGTTTCAGAATTATTAAATACCAATTTTGGAAATAACTGGATGGGAAGTAACGGACCAGTTAGATGGCCACCACGTCACCTGACTTAACGCCATTGGATTTTTTTCTTTTGGGGCCACATTGAAGACAAATTATATATAAATGAACTCATACAAAACTTTATAGACTGTGAATTCCATTTAAAATTTCATGTTTATAATGCTACTGTGTTATGAAGAGGTGTAATTTATGTATCGAACATAACGAACATCAGTTTGAACATTTACTTTAATTTGAATTTTTCTTTTGTAATTGTAATGTATTATAAAATTAGATATAATTATCTGATTTCTTGGTTTTGGCCTGTTGAAGGACCCGCAATGAATGAGATTTTCTTTTAACCTCTTAAAAATAGCTTTATTAGGTTGTCTTCTTTCTAGATAGCGATTGAAATATGTTTCGGATGCAATATCACAATTATTATTACTATGAATAAAGCATTCTAGCATTTCTCGTAATTTTCGTAAGACATCTTCACTTTGACGATTAAATGGCGTGTAATATGACAGAAACAAAATTATTAATATGCAATTTACTGATAAACGGATAAACACTGTCATAGATGACATACGCCTACTTGGAATAAATATAAAAAAATGCAAAAGTAATCTACTAAAAGATTATTTTCGCTATTAAATACTTACAAAAGCGACCCCACATATGATATATAGTTTGAAAGAGAAAAAAATTTCCTTTTTTAACTAAACCATAGCCAACTATGATTCCCATTTAAAAAAATACAACTTTATGCCATAACTCGAAATTGCAACTTTTTTTTTTTAATTTTCTATATTATGGAGAAAAAAGTGCCTGAAGAATGTAGAAGTTGTTTTTTATAACTTTACAAACAACCAAAATATTGACGTGTCTAAAAGTCGAAAAATCGAACTTTTCTTTATAACTCAAAAACAAAAGATGATAGCAAATTTTTGTTTTTGCCAGTGAATTTGTCTCAAAAAAAGAGATTGAGAATGTGTCTTCCATTTTTTTGTATCTCACAGTTACCGAGTTACCCTATACAAACATCGAAATTTGCCTACCCTATACAGTTCGAACATTAACTATAAATTGTTTTTAACCGTTAGTTCTAGTGACGATTATTTGTTCAAACAAAACTTGAAAAATTAGTAAATTCTTATATTCAAAATAGCCGTATCTTTCAACTTATCAACTTTAGACCCTAAGTGTGATACATTTTTGGAATCAGCTGTTGATTCGGAATCCAAATATACAGGGTGTTCGATTTAAAAAATATATCGATGACGTCATAACAGAAACAGCGATTACGTCATAACAAAAAAAAAAGTAAGGTGCGCAATTGAAATTAAAAATCGACGTATCCGAGGATTTTTTCTAAATATTTTTGGTTTAAAAAGTAATTAATTTATTCCATACTTTACGGACACTATATAATATGGTCAGCGCGCGCTTGCTCGCTTAGTTCTATTTAGCATGCAGAGAGGAAACATTACAAATTGCAAAATTGAGTAGGCACGTTAAATGAATCAACTTCATTCAAGATGGAGAAGTTCTTAAATCGCAAAATTCCTCAACTGCCACTCCGACTCCACAAGCATCAAGCTCCCGAACCTCTAATCTTCCCAGTAACAATGCTACAACCAGTAATGATAATCGTTCTGATATATCTATGCTCAGTAAGAATATTATTAGACACAAAATGAAAAATTATCCCAAGAACAAGGATAAAAAGGAGCTTCCAAGCTGACTGGTTTAATAAATTTAACTGGCTAAAATGCACAAAAAGTGCAGATATAGCCCTCTGTTACCCATGCCAACAGTTTTATCCTTTTGGAACCAAAAAAATGCATTACTTCCAGTGGATTCAAAAACTGGAAAACTGCTATGTCCAAAGACAAAGGATTTTATAAACATAAATCTACTGAGAACCATATTTTCGCCTTATCCACATGGTCTGAAAAAGAAAATTGAAAACAACAAGGACTGACAGTATCAACATTTGCCAACGCTCATGCTCTTGAAAGCAACCGATACTATATGGCATCAATTGTGAAAGTGATTCAGTTTTTCACCATAAATGAACTAGCTTTGCGTAATGCATAATACACTGAAGAACATCAGAAACATGACCTTTTCAGAAACCTTTTTGAATATACATTGCGAAAAGATGAAATACTTGCTGAATGCACAAAACATATCAGCAAATGCCGTGTATTTATAATTTCTAAAACCATTATTTATTACTTATTTTTTTATATATTAGATATTTATTCCCTGACACTCAAAATGATATAATAAGCATTATGGTTGAAATGGTAGCAGCAATTATCGTGAATGAAATTCACACGGCTGATGTTCCTTGGTTTACCATTTTGGAAGATGGCACACGAGATCGAGACAATGAGGAGAATGTAGCTATAGCGATTAGATATGTTTTAAATGGTATAATCAAGGAATCGATCCTAAGAATCTAAACCTGCACTGAACTAGATGCAAGAACCTTCACAGATTTGAAATTAAAAGTTTGCACCAATAAATACTGAAATTGATGGAGACTGTATGGTAGAGGCCACTGGATTGTCAGCTGTTATTAAATCTAAAGACTTTCGTTTTTGCATCATTTTTATGAAAACAATTTAAGTACTTTGTAGTCTGCGAATAAAGCCTTCCAGACACGTGAATGCAGTTTGAGAGATTCATTTGAGATTACAAATGCTGCTACAAAATCTCTTGAAGAAATCAGAACTGGCACTAAATTTGACGAAATAATAAAAATGTTAAATACTGAGTTTCATGTTGAAGACGACGATGCACCTATTTCCTTGCCAATACACAAAAGAAAAACATCGAGAAAACTGCAAGATTACGTTGTAGCCGATCGTACTGGGAAAAGATCTACAGACATTGACTTGGTACGCAATCACCATTTCAAAATGATATTTATTTAAGTAATTGACAATATTTTAAACGAAATGAACCTAAGGTTTAGTGATAATGCCGAATTGTGGGAAGCCATTTCCACGGTTAAAGATGAATGAAATTAAATATTTGGAATTGCCATTAGGAATAAAACTTCCATCAGTAGAAGAAATAAAAGTTATCAAGCATTTTAAAAAAAATAAAAGAAAAAGTGAGATAAAGGTTATCAACGATAAAGGAGAGGAAGAAGGTCGACTGATAGTATTCCAAGAAATATATAATCAACGATTGGCATTTGAGGTTACTTATAATCTCTTGGCTACAGCCAGGACTTTTGCTTGCTACACTGCAGTGTGCGAATCCACCTTTTCAATGTTGACTGAAATAAATCGCCCCAGAGAATAGACATGATTCTTCTTGCATTTGAGAAAGAACGGATGCAAAAGATTGACAGTTGCATTTTTCAGAAAATTGTATGTCAGGCGCAACAGGAGAATGCAACTTTATTGGTTAATATTAATATCAATATTAATTCATACTATATTTTACGAATTTTTTGTGTTAACTTGTCATATTTTATAATCTTTGTTTTTGTTGATTCCTAATAATATGTAGATATGTTATAATAAACATTATAAAGACTATATTCTAGTTTTTGATGAAAAAAATTATTTAACCCCCTGAAATTTCCAGAAAACCCCATAAAATTTAGTTCTGGCTACAGGCCTGAAGGATGCACAAATTACTTGAAGAAACAAATATTTACACATTATATTATTACTCTTACATTTAAAAAACAAAGACATAATGACATAAACCCTATTATTGTTTTGAAATTCGACATTTTATTGTTTGCTTTCATGTATAGTTAAGAGAAATACTATTTAGGTATTAGCAATAAAAACGTCCATACTTTTAATATTCAATAAGTATAAAATTATCTAATTTATAATATGTATATTTTTTTGCTTTAAAACTGAATTCTATTATGTAATTCAATTTCTTAGGATAATGTAGTTTTCTTAACTGTTTTTCGTTAAAACAGACAATCTAATAACACCAAACATGTAACAAAATTTAAAACAAACACCTAATAATTAATAGTGTCTCTGATGATGGTGTAAGAAACCGAAACGTTAGAAAAAATAAATAAAATTAGTTATACCTGACCGAAAATCCCAAAAAACTATATCAAATATTATTCAAAGTAATATTTGTTACTGATTTTTTTTTATTCATTTTTTTAATTTAAATTTCATTAATTCTTATTTATTATCCTTAGTTTAATGTTTTTCATGATTATTATTTCAGCTACAAAATTTATTCCCACAATAAAAGAAGATTATAATTGTAAATTTTCCAAAAATGATATATGTAATAAAAGATGGCAATTGAGAGACTGGAATATTGATGATCATTCAATCAGGACTAATGATTTTATTTCTGACAGGCGATGGGAAGGTAAATTTTGTTGTGTATAATTTAATAATGGTAACTAAATTTAATATGCTGAATAGCTTAACGATAATTATTTAATACTTTAAAAAAACAGGATAATTTATAAAATAGTCATATTCATTTGAAGTCGCCTCCGTAACCGTAAAACTATTTAGATTAACTGAGATCTCAGTTAGAAAGAATGCATCTTATGTTACATATTAAATATGATAGGACTGACAACAAAAATCAATATTTCCTACAATAATTTACCTTTTGAGTATTGTTTTAGTGATGGCGGCTATTACACATAATTAATGCAGTAATTGATTGTCATATTTTGTATTTATTAAATTTAAATCAACTGTTACATACTGAACATCTAGTAAAAGTTATATCTATATCCTGTAGGTCACAGCACTGGGATGGGCAATTATTCCTGTTTGTAAGGGTTTTTTTTTAGGAATTCTTGCGGTAGGGAAATATTTTACCTCATTTTCCCCTAAAATGACTAGTCATGAGAAAAGTTAACTTTTTTTTTGTTTTTAATTTTATAATCATACTCTACCAAGTGAACAAGTTACAAATAAAATACTTCACCTGACCCCTTAGGAAAAAAATTAAATTCATTTAATTTAGTTACTACTAAAAAAAAGTGTACAAATTTCTAAATTCCATGTCCAATGTTATTCTAAATTTCATAGGGTTAGGATAGATCATAACCAAATTATGGACATTTTGGGTTTAGGGCTGCATGAAGGCAATTTGCAAAAAAATAAATTCGCCTAAAGAGTCCATCCTTCAACTTTCTCAGAGTTTCTTAGTTTAATTAACATTTTTGTTTTTTAACACAAATATGAAATTTTGGGCAGTTATATAAGTAAATTTGAAATAATATGGATAAATAAAATGATTATAGCACTTCTGTTTTTCAAATGGAACTGTATATTTTTACAATTTTGGATTAAGAATTTTATATATATATATATATATATATATATATATATATATATATATATATATATATATATATATATATATATATATATATATATATATATAAATAATAAATATATGACTGTGATGTTACCACTGCTGCTTTATGTACAAGGGTTGATCTCTTTGTTCATCCTTGACCTACCTTGAATATATTTTACCTTCATTTTTCAACATAGTCCCCATTAAGGTTTACACATTTTTCCCAATGATATTCTAACATTTCTAAAGCCTGTTGGAAAAAAAACTGTTCAACCTCTATAAATCTTTGATATTACGGACAATTTTCTTATGTTTAATTCGGTAGTAATTATATTGTATACCACATGATATGATAGGCCTGTTTCTTCTACTATTTGCCTAATAAGCACATGTCTGTCTTGCATCACGAGATCATGAATTTTTTTAATTTTCTTGAGTTGTGACGGTTATGGGCGCTCCACCTGCATGTTCGTCTTCACACGACTACCTACCACACTTAAATTCACGACACCATCTTTTAACTATGTCATATAATACTGCAGATTCTCCTAACATATATACCAAATCTTGGTGAATTTCAGTCAGTCATCTGTTTTTACAGCAAGTATTTAATAACTGCTCGTTGCTCAACACGCTGCATTTTGATACTGATATGTGACTCACGTTTACTCAATCGTCTATACTAGACAGGCTGTGAAAATGAGTCAGGGGTGGAGCAGAGGGATTAACTCTCATATATTCAGTTATCCACGTAGTGGCTTCCACACCTCATACTATTATAGCTATAAAGCAAGCTGCGCACTTGTTCGATTAGGATTGAACTGATAGGAAACAGTTATTATGCATTTATGAATAAATAAAGAATTATGCATAAGTTTGTTCTGGATCAGTTTAGAATGCATACACGGTAATCTATTTATTTGCACTTTTTCCTATATTTTCTGTACCAATCTAAAAAAATCAAGTGGAAGCTTATTTTACAAGATTTAGAATCTTAATAACGATTTAAAAATGATTCTTACTGAAGATATTATTAATTATTACCTAGTTTTCATTTACAAATTTTCAGCCTTTTGAAATTTTCATTTGAAAAAGTGACGAGGAAGCTTAAATGTTTTCATTGTATATTTATTTTTAGGTATAAAAATTTATACTAAGTGCATGTTATTAATGAATTGTTTTCAGATCTACCAACCATTTTTATTTCAAATACAACTAAAGAGTTCAAAGAAAGAGTGGAGATAGATAATGTATTTAGATCTGGTATTTCTGTAAGAGCAAGTGGATTCATTGAATTATTTATATGTTCAGGGTGGAATCCTTACAACTATCCTTG
The DNA here is from genome assembly GCA_029963845.1 of Rhamnusium bicolor. NCBI lineage: Eukaryota > Metazoa > Arthropoda > Insecta > Coleoptera > Cerambycidae > Rhamnusium > Rhamnusium bicolor. Next base: position 40,835 of record JANEYF010004329.1, on the reverse strand, counting down.
TTATTATTTTAATATTGATAAGAGGGAAATATACTTTAATAAATATTCCATGTTACCAAAAGATTTAAATGATGACTTTAAATCAACATTCTTAGAACATTATAAGGTAAGTTTACCTTAATTATTCAAGTGCAGGTTTTAAAATTTTGATAATTTTTGGTGTATTTGGTTATTTTAAATGGAAAGACAGCCACATATTTTAAATTAAGGCAGATTTGCACTATCATCTACAGATAAGTGATTGCCACAACATATTCAAGTCTAATATGCAATGGTTTACTTTGAATTACCTTGGTAGGCTACAGCGAACCTCAGTGTTTACTGTTTCATATGTTTTATTATTTTACAAACGAACATAATTATGAATTCATAATTGTCAGATAACGAATTTAATAATAATAATAATAATGTTTATTAAATCCAACAGACAACATACAGTCCATAAATCTGGATACAATATATATATATATATATATATATATATATATATATATATATATATATATATATATATATATATATATATATATATATATATATATATATATATATATATATATATATATATATATATATATATATATATATATATATATATATATATATATATATATATATATATATATATATATATACATAATATATAATAATAATATATATATATATATATCATAATAATAATATAATAAATATATATATATACTATTTAATGATTGCCTTATATAAAAATTTTTCTCTTTTATAGGCATTTTCAAATATTTTGTCTCATGATGAATGGAGGAATTTTGTTGTAAGCCTTGATGAATCCAAAGTTATTAAATTATTTGATGTTAATTTAAACAGAACTCTGATCGAACATACTGACAAAGAACCTCTCACTCCGATGTATTTGCTACTGAGGAGTAAAAATGGAAGTTTATGGAAAATCCATCAAAGTAAAGCTACTTTATAATATACTAATTTTATTCTTTAGGGTGCTAAAGTTAATTTGTACCATAATTCAAATATACCTAGTTAGTTAGTAATACAAAAGAATCACTGTTACTAGATGTCGCTAATATCATGCCTAAACCACTGTTTGGCGAAGATCAAATAGTAATGCACAGCATAACCTCTATTTTTCATATTCATGTTAAATGGCGAACTTGAAAAAAAAAATAAAATATAATAATAATAATAATAAAATAAAAGTACAGGGTGTCCCACATAAACAGGCCATTTGGTTTCTTGCCTTCATTATTAAGTTTGAGAATGAAAAGAAAATCTAGTTTTGTGGCATTTTTTTTGAGAAACCCAGCGGAGGAAAAAATTAAATTTGATATATACGAAGTATAGCCAAAAAAACTGATTTAAAAAAAATTAACACCCTGTATATTACGAAAATCAATATAGTTCGTTATTGTGATAAGAAATACATAAATATATCAATCATTTATCAATTTCTTGTTTGGCCAGAACTGATACCAACTTTAAATAATGCATGTCAACACTCTGTATATTTTGGCACATATGGAAAGAAGGTGTCTTGCCAAGCTCAGCAATATACAATACTTGGCATTTTGACATTTTTCTAGATATTACCAATAAGCTTATAATAGGGTACCTCTAGAAGTGTTTTATATTTATAATATCAAGTTTATTAACGTAGGCTTGAAATTGACTGGTATTGTGTATATTACTTTTTTTAAATTCATGTATACAGTTATTAATTTATAAGTTATGGCCTCGTCTATGTAATATATTTACTGGGATAAAAAAATTCTTAGGCTTTTGAACTTTATACAGTTTAAACAAAATCAATTAATTTATTTTGTTTAAACTAAGGTAAGAATTTATTTCGATCTGCTTAATTATTTTTAAGTAAGGTTCTTGAATGCAGCTCTGAAGATGAAAACAAAATATGTCGAAACGTTAACAACAGTTTATGTTGATAAATCAATATAGTCTGAAATCTCAAGAATTTTTTCCTCTGTACAGAGTACTAGATTTTGCTTGATTTTTCACGTAGAAAAAAAATTCCAAAACTATACTTATGTATTTTTTCTGAGGAATCTGAATTCAAAATAAAGAAATAATTGAACGCCAAATAAAAGAGTTGTGATAAAAAAACTGAAAAATACGAAACCTTTACACCCTTTATAATGCTACACCACTGTATAAATGTGGACTGAACTGTGTAGACTAATGGCGCTACCAGTGTTAAATCAAATTAAATTGAAAAATTAATCCATTCATAAAGACACAACTAGAACTGTTCGAGAAGGGCCAGGAATGTTTAAGAATGTTCCAGACTATATTTGGATGGATATATAAGGCACACCATGGGTCCAGGAGTTCGGTCTTAGTTTGAAATTTTACAATTGAATAAGAAATAAGTTAAAGATTAAAATAGTGATTCCAAAAGTGTGTAATTGTGATTACAATTAGAAATAAATTTATATTGGATGAGCCAGGTTTCATTTACACCCGGTATAATATTATATCATAATTATATTTCATATTTAATAAGATGCTAGGGTTTAAATTTAAAATACCATAAATGCACAAATTATATCTTTTAAAATAAAGACATGTATAAAAAATAAATAAAAACAATTTAATTATTTTAAAAATTAAAGTAATTCTGTATATTTTATTAAAAATTCGCCTTAGCTGCTGTTAACCAGATCATTTTAACACAAAAGGCCACTTTTTAAAAACGATGTATGGAAAACTACATATTAATTAACGCAAACATAAGTGGTAGTAGTATTTTCAAAAATAAATATTGATGATATTAAATTAAATCAACAACAGGAAATAGATTTAATTAACAACAAACCCAATTATTTTAAGTAGACATGGAAAGAATTTGATCAAATGCCTTAGCTTCTGTTTGCAGCAAAATGATATAACGTTTCAAATTTGTTGTAAATAAAATATATATAATTTACTTTAATTTTTGAAATAAATAAATTATTTAAATGTTTTTATTTGTTTTAATAGATGACTTTGTTGTAAAAGGTATATTTGTGTTATTTTGTATTTAAACCCAAACATCTTCTGAAAGAGAATTTAATATATTTTATACGAATATATCACTTAAAAGAAAAAAATTTAAATAATTTCCAGGTAAACCGGATGTGGACATTATGTATATGACACATTTATAACCAATGGAATGTCACATGTCCATTTCCGCATTAATTCCGTGTCAATTTTTGTATTTTTCAGTTTTTGGGCCATACATATTTTATTTGACGTTCAATTGTTTTTTTCTTTTCAAATTGGGATTCCTCAGAAAAAAATACATAAATATAGTTTTTGAATCGAATGTGGCACGTAAAATGATCAGTGTTTACAGTTATTAACGTGCATTTTTAAACTTAGACTTGTCTAAAAGGTGTCCAAATTTTTGAGTGCTCTACTGGAGACATTTGTTGACCATCTACATTTTTATAACATTCTAATCTATATTTATTTACAGTATTTGATCAAAACATGTCAATTGAAAATTTTGGCCTATAGCTAAAAAATTATTCAAATTAGATTTTTGACAAGAATGTGTATCTAATCAAATATTTTCTATAAAATGTGGAATTAGGTAAGAACTTTTAACCATTAAAAATGAGAAAAAACGTACGTATCAAAATTGAGCTACAAGCTAAAAAATATAGTATTATAGCAAAAACGTATGTTAACACATTTGTTGCACAATAATTAAATAAATACTTTTTTATAAATTAATTGTGTTATGGTGAAAATAAAAGATTTCATAATATTAGAAACTAATTAAATTTAATTTTTAATTTATTTTTTTAGGTCAATTTCTTTATACTAACACAACACAAGTATCTCGATTAGGACCTCAGTTATCTATACTCAACAAGGATCTATGTGTATCCTTGTTAGTAACAACCTGTGAAAATTGTGAAATGACTTTTTTTTACCAAAACGCTTCCATTAGAAAAATCTTAAAATATGTTGGACCTATGGAGGTATTATAAATAAATCATATTAATTTACATAATGGGCACTTCTATATACAGTGGATAAAAGATCAAATTTTACATGCTTATATCTATATACAGGGTGTCCCAGATTTAAAGTGAAATAGAGTAATGGGAGATAGAGCACACTTAACTGAGTTCAAAATACCCCCAAACTGAATGAATTGAATTGAATGGTAACCGATTTTGAGATACAGGGCGTTATATGGTTTTTGACTAAAAATTTAATTGGCTATATTTCTGGGATGGCTTTAAATATTTGAATAAAATTTGGTACAAATATTATACTCTTTTAGTCCAATCAAAATCATAATTCACTTTGGAAAAATTCCAGAACCAGTCTGAATTTTTGTAACGTTGCTCTTAGTGCCAATAACATCATCCTGTGTATCATTTTTTGGTAAATATTAGTAAACTTTTAAAAAGCCAATGGATCAGTGTATAAAATAATGTCATAATATTTGATGACACGTTTAAGGTTATTCTCCAATAAATTTTCAAAAATATCGATTGCCTAAATTTTAAATACTATAAATTAGGCAATCAACTAATTAACATCACTGTTTTATTAACTTTACTTAAATACCCTACACCAATTAAGTATCTTAATTTTTTTGGACAAAAAATTCACGTTTATTGAAAAATCAATTATTTACATAATTTTTGAAATACATTAATAAGAAAATTTTATTACTAAATTGGAATACACAGAATATACAATGATGTTATTGGCACTGAGAATAACATTATAAAAATTGAGTCTGGTCCTGGAATTTTTGCCAAGTGATTTATGATTTTAATTGGACTAAAAGAGAATAATATTTATACCAAATTTTATTCAAATATTAAATTCATTCCAGAAATATGGCCGACTACAGTTTTAGTCAAAAACCATTAAACGCCCTCTATCTCAAAATCAGTTATCATTCGAGGGTAAGTTTGTGGTTGTTTTGAACTTTAAATCTGGGACACCCTGTATAATTGACATATTTAAATCACTCTTTCATTCATCCGGCTTGGTGGAGTAGTTGGCTATAGCGCTTGATGGCAAGTGTGACTACATACTACAATAAGCAAGCATATCTCCATAATAGCTGCGGCTTCGAATCATCTCGCCACCAGCACTGGTAATGTCAGTGCGAATAGTTGTGAGACCGCATTTTTTCATAAATGTAACCCTCGCCCTTATAGCTTCGGCTTTGAAATCGGGGGTTGTCTAATTTCTGTGGTTTTTATTTTTATTATTATCATTAGCAGAAGCTTAGGCTTTATAGGTTAAAAAGAACCATGGCTCTTCAATACACATGTTAGAACAAAATTAATTTAATGGGCATTGCCTTTTGTTATTTATTCATCAATGTAATTTCTATCTGTTTAGTTTCCTTGCTATGAAATTCGTTCCAACTTAAGATATTTGTTTTACAATTTATCAGCCAATAAAATTAGAACTGGAATTAAATGGGCAATCGTACTGTGACAATATCTTTTCGAAAATGCTTCAAAATGGCGAAGACACTTTTCCAGATTGTCGCCCTATGCAAGATATTGTAAAATACTCATCAGCTTAGTCACCACCTACTGAGATGTTCTCTTTCTGGCCCTATTTGTAATGGTGCATGCTAGAAAGGGAGCATCTCGTAAGGTGGTGACTTCAAGCTGATAAGTATAGTACATCAATCACTTGGCCTTTTCAATCTGAAGTATAAACATAACTTATTTGCATGCAAATTGTCAAACTGACAGCAACATTTAATATTGTATATTTGTGAAATTTTGAAAAGTAAAACCCGCATACCTTAAATAAATTTTCCACATTACAGAATGATGTCTCATAATATTAACTAGTTCAAGAAATTCATAATAAAATATATTTTTTAAACTTCTGACAACTGAGCAGCTCTCACGCGAAAGTGGTCAAATCCGTTTTTACCTTAAAATGAGATGAGCATTGCATCAGGTAATAATAGGTCATCTCTCTAACGAAATTTTAGTCAAAAATAAAAGAATCCTTGTTAAACAAGATGTTCCAGTTTTAGTTTTCAACCAAAGAGTAACAAATTCATGAGTTATTTCTTCTCCTTCATTGGGCTTGTCATGTGTAGCAAAAAGCAACAAATCATTGTAACAGATATGCACGCGATAATATTTATCATGCAAAAAGGAATAATTCTCAAGTAACTGTAGGGCTACTGAATAAATTTTGTATCTTTTAGACATTGATCCATTTTGTCTGTGGTAGTGTAAATAATGTTTGTGGTATGTTTCCTTATGTGATTCCATTGCAGCAAACTAGACAATGATAAACATATTGTGTGTTCATTATTGCATCAATTGTTCAGTGTAATCAGTCTGTCAAAAGAGAACAAATCCATAAGCCTAGACAAGCAAAACAGTACAAATCCTTGCATTTCATGCAAATGCAAACAAATCCATGTCAGATGTGCAAATAACTTGTATAATAGTTTGACGAAAATGTTCAAATTTGATACCTTGTATTTTTTAATTTTTTTTAAGGAAATGAAATTAAATTCTCTACTACAGTGCCACAGAAAAAATCTCATTTTGTACAGAATTAACTGGATTTGTTCACTTTTGCGTGAAAGGTCCTCCTGTTCATTATAGGTTATGCAGTTATTTGGTTTGGTTTTATATGTTTATACTCCAAACTGAATGTGTGCCGACAGATGCGGATACTCTAATGACTTAAACAGTTATTTGGTTTGGTTTTATATGTTTATACTCCAAACTGAATGTATGCCGACAGATGCGGATACTCTAATGACTTAAACAAAGCAGCAGATTTATGGCTACCCCGTAACCTAGACCCGATTCTATTGATTACTTTGTATGGGTACAATTGAAATATATAGTACAAATGATTGTAGTAGTTAAACAGTGAGGAAGAAAGTTGTAAATAGTTAAATAAAATGATGGTCATATTGAAGCAATAATATTTGAAACGCATTTAAATGTTTTCCGTTCGTTTTGCCATGGCACCTTGTATTCCCAGTTGCAGATTCTTGGACGCCATTTGCATATTCGGGGTCGCGCGTCTTCCTCCTCTTTTCCTACCACCACCTGGTAGCCAAAATGTAAATGTCAATATGCTCACTAGCTCACCAGTGGCATCCTGACTGTGCTGGAGATTAATTTGACTACTCACAACTGATCCATTAGGAAGCAAAGGTTATTCAAGTGTTGGGTGTCCTGTTTCCTTTTCTCCTCGGTCCACCTTGGACCTGTGGCTCGGGATGGCTCCTGGCAAGTTTTTCCACCTCAAGCAGGTACCTTCGCATAGTCAAGGTCGCCAGCTCATAGTAGAGCACTAATCTGATGCCCTCCAAAAGCTTAAGAATGTCTTGCCTGACCTCTTGTGGTCTCTAGATGATGCCACCATTTGAAATTAAGAAAGTGATTCTCTTTGATTTTGTTGAGGTTGACCTTCTGACTTCTTGGCCAAAAGCCAATCCTCTTCGGCAATGGAGCTTCAGCTGCCCACTGTGTGCGGAACATTATTTCATATTGTGCTGTTACGAAGAACCAACCTGGTACTTTTAAGCCTGAATTCCTGAACCATAATTCCAAACCTTGGGGCCCTCTTCGGAATCCGCCCACGGCTCGCGTGTGCATGGCTATTCCTGGATTTTTCTTTGTCTCCCTCCTCCCCTTAACCTGTCCAGCTACCGTACCGGTAGTTAAGCTACCGCTGGCATAGCTCTCAGTTCATTGGAGCACACAAGTTCCCTCACTGTGCTCAAAGTTCGGATCCTTGAGGGTGTTTAAAAGATTGTTTTATTTTTATAGAAAGTTGGAAGTTCCTTGAGTGAAAGATTATTAAACCATATTAATTACTTATCAAGGTATAACCACATTAAAATTTGCATCGTTTTACTGTTTCCACTGTGTGTATGTATGTTAGTCCAAAATTTTGGAAATGGCAATGTTACAATAAATGAATGTAATAAAAAAATACGTTAACTGATTACCTTCAGTCAACAAAGAAATGTAAAGTAATGGTTTTATTAAACTTAGAAAGATCTATTTCGGTTTTTAGTTTCATACACTACTTGTCCAGTATTTCCAAAAATTAGACTGAACATACATACATATATACTCCACTTCTGTGAGCGCATGTGTGTGTATGTGAGTGTGTAACTGTGAGCATGTGTGTATTGTAATGCATTTTGAATTATTTATACATATGTTTTAAGGATAATGAATGGATTGAAATTAAACTGAAAGAAGAAAACATTGAAGTTGATAAATTAAATTTATTTGTTGAAACTAAATTTAAAGATTTAACATTAAATGAAACAATAGGATTTTGGGCTGTAGATGACATAAGAATTTGCAATGAGAATGGTGAGGTTAATACTTATATAGGTAATTTTTTTTAAATTTATTCTTCAATATTGCAGAGGTTAAAGTATCATATTTAAAATTGAACAATACTGTTAAAGAAAATGAAGTATCTGAGGAATACATATCTTGCCAATTAATAAAGAAGCCAGCTTGGAGACCAAACAGATTATTGTATAATAAAATAAAAGGTAAGAAATTATACATTGTTATAGTTGTTTATCAAAAAGTGCTCTTAATGCTCTGGTAATATTACCTTTTTCATTTAAAAACTAGGAGGGAGCAGGACACATATTTTGCAGGTTAACTGAAGAGAATTTTCGAAAATAGTTATTGAGATAATTGCAAAAAATCAATTGTTATTAATAAGCAGTGGTGGCTGGTGAAGTTTAGGCTGTGTCATATCTTAGTATTGGAGCATAGGACACAAGCAATACTTTAAGGCATAACTATCAAGACTAAATGACAGTGTGAAGCGTTTGGGTGCCTGAGACATAGTACCTTCATCAGAAGATCGGAAAGATTCGACGAGGGAGCAAGAGAAGCACATGGCTGAGGAGACAGCTGGGAGTTGGTAAAAATTGCCCATCTGCGGCCTACTTGCCAGGCGTCAGCCTCCCTCACCATTACCATTACCATCAAGACTAAATGAAGAAGTTTTGCAGAAAAAAAATTGCGATTGAAATTTGCGAAAAAAAGGTTAAAAAATTGTGTGCCATCCAGATTATTTTTTAAACAATTTGTAAAATTTTTTGCAAAACATTTTTTTTTCTGAATCCGGTGGAAAATATATCAACAGATTTCAGATTTCATCAGAAAATATTTCTTTTTCATAGTTACACCGTTTTGAAATTTTATTTTAGAATCATTTTTCATTGTGCAAATTTTTAAAAGGTGCAACTATAAATAATAAAAATAATATAATAAAAAATCAGTAATTTTTTGATGAAATTTGAAATCTGTCGATATATTTTCCACCGGATTCAGAAAAAAATGTTTTGCAAATATTTTACAAATTGTTGAAAAAATAACTTGGGCTGGCACACAATTGTTACAACTTTTTTTCGCAAATTTCAATCGCAATTTTTTTCTGCAAAACTTCTTCATTTAGTTTTGATAGTTATGCCTTAAAGTATCGTTTGGGTCCCATGCTCCAATACTAAGATATGACAGCCTAAATTTCACCAGCCGCCACTGTTAATAAGACCTCTTTCTTGTATAATGACTAATAATAGTTTCTGGTGAAATTATGTATTTTTTGTTTTCAGAGAAAAATGAAAAAAATACTTTTTTTGTTCATATTCTATTTATTTTATTCTAAAAGCAACTTTATGCACTTTCTCATTTTTTTAAACCGAAGTGCTTCTGATATTTCGTTCTCGCAGAATCACCATCTGCTTATTTTTTTATGGGTGCATAAAACATTTCTGAGAAAAACCAACTGTCAACAAAAAGCAATTAATACATTTTTCATTTTTTTGATTTTTATTTGAGAAAAAAACTGGTCTGACAAATTTTAATAAAAAAAAAAAAAAAAAATATAATATATATATATATATATATATATATATATATATATATATATATATATATATATATATATATATATATATATATATATATATATATATATTTACATTTTTTTCTACTTCTGACTGTGAAATTTTATAATGAGAATTTTTGGTACTATTTGAAAACCACAATAGTTGACAGGTTTGTGTTGAAGATCAACTATAATATAAAATCTTGAAATATTTCTTGAAAATTAAAAAAATGAATAATTACATGGAAGATTTGTGATTAAACTCTTTAAATTTTTTTAGCTTAGTAGTTAACTTAGTATATTTGACTAAAAAAACTGTTTTTTTTATCATGTACAGTTTTTTTGCAAACCACTATTGTAATATTTACAAATTCCAAATTTCAAATTAAATTAAATATTTACCTCTTGCACAAAATTTTGAGAACCACTGCAATAATTCATTTTAAACCGCCAATATGTTAGGGGATTTACCGGCAGTGATTTGATTACAATCGGAGATTCCCCACAATCGAAGTTATTGTGGTAAACAAGTCGTTGAGGGTTACATAATGTTGGATGCTCAAGAGCAAAAGAAAAATATTTTCCAAAATAATGAAAGAATAATGTATGTTGTTTTCTATTTGTTTTAAGATATTACTAATGATTTTGTTGCCTTTTTTACTTTTCCTTCTTATCTGTAATACACATAAATATATTTATTTTATGTATTATTTAACTGTGCAAAAACCTTACGTGATAGAAAAAACTAAAAGCAGATTTTAAGTCAGTGCCACTGAAATACCTAAATTCAGCTATAAAACTTAATTTACATTTTACTTCATATTAAAACGCAAGCCTGTGTTATATAGTTTTAAATTTTAGATTTTCCTGAAGTTTATACTACAAGTAATTCCAGTTCAATAAAACTGTCATGGAAACAAGAAGACCCTACAAATCAAATTGGTTATTTCATATCATATCAGGTAAATTTTTTCATATTTAACCATGCACAAATAATATGCAGAAAAATATATTTCAGGCAAATGATATTTGTATATCAGAACCTTATAACTTAAAAAGAATTAAATCCAATGGATTTTTAACAACCAAACACAATGAAATTGTTATAGATGACTTAGTACCATTTACTACCTACAATGTAACATTTTCTTCAGTTTTACACGAAACAGACAGGCAACTATATGTTAATACTCTAGACACAGGTATTTATCATGACAAGTGTATTTGTTTAATAGTTGTTTTATTTATGAATGTAGCGTGTTGCGTGTGCGCGCGCGCAAGTTTGCGCGTGTGTGTGAATTTTTAAATTTAAATACTGGTTGAAATTTTACAAATTTATCAAAAAAAAGCCTAGTGTGTGCGTGTGTGTGTGCGTAACTAAAATTTGTCATCCTCATAATCCACTGCACTTTTCCAATAATCTCCTGATTTCAAAAACGCTTCACCAAGTTCTTCTAATCTCCAAGTAATCTGCAAATTATACAATCTTTTCTGGCACATATACCTGAAAACCTTCCAAGAACAAGGTGTCATCCATCGCAGAGCTGTTGTTTGAAGTGAATAGACATTAGTTTGGATATACAGGTTGGTTTAATTCTTTTGGGTACACGGGACTACTAAATGATTCACAAACATACATGCCCTACCTTTGTAATGTGGCGAAGCTAAGATAGCTTTTCTTTAATATGTTCTTTGTTGCACCTTCACCCATGTATCCGATTGACTTAAACCAACCGGTATAATTGTCTTTGTTCTTAACACGATTATCTTTATGTTCTAATATTTACATATCATACATATTTTCATTGCTTTTTTTCCTTTCTTAAATGTTTTTTCTTGCAAGGAATGTATTTGAAAAGGAAATATATTACCATTGGCTGAAAGACTTCAGTCGATGCCCTTTGGGAATTGTTCCAATAGTGCTTATTATTATTATTTTTAGTGGAACCTACTCTAGAAGAATTACCTCATAAAATTCAAATAAGGGCATCAGATTCTATTGTATTTGTTTCTTGGGAAAAAGTGAATTGTACTTTCAGATATGGACGTTTAGTTTACACGCTAATACTCAGCAATGAAGAATTAAATTTCACAAAGAAATTGTCATTAAAAACAGATAACAGATATCAAATAGATGGTTTGAATCCATATACACCATATACTTTGAACATTTTAACAGCAAGAAATGCAGCAAATATTTATAAAGGAATCCATACTAATTCTATCATTCTTAATTTTACCACTTCAGCAGGAGGTATGTGTATATACTAATAATTCAAATTTTAATCTTAACTGAATGAATGAATGAATGTATTTTAATAAATTTGAGAGAAGATATACAGTGCACCACTGATGTCACATTGAGTTTTCTTTTTTTGTTACACAGTATTATTAAAAATTGTGCTGTCAAATGTCAGTACAATAATCTAAGTATAGATACACTTAATTACGTTGTTTTTAATGGATCATAAGCAGAGAGTAGAGCCAACTTATATGAAACTAATCCCAAAAGCACAAAATTCTTTAGGATATCTTAAAGAAGTCCTATTTATGTCCGGAAGGATTTACAATATTGATATATCATAAATATTATACAGTTAATACAGTAATAATTATATTAGATATAACCTGTTCAATTTATTAATTATTATAAAAGAAGGTAAAATATCTTAGAAATTGTACACCTCAGATTTCTCTGGGAAGTCTAATATACAAGCAGAACTCCCACAATTGGTCGTTTTTTTTTTTATTTCTATAGGACATCTTTAAGATACTGACGTAGACGTTTACTTATTCAAGGGACTTTTTATAGACCTTTGAAGAATATTGATCATTTCTAAATATTTTTATTCCTGTGATATCTTGAGGATTTAAGATTGTAATTATCTTATTATAATGAAACATTCTAAAAGTTAAAACTTTGTTACAGATGGTAAGTTTCACATAATCATTAATTTACATGAACATGACCAGTTATATCCCTTAAGTGATACATGTTTTCATTATTATCTTTGTTAAGCATTATTCCAACATTTTTTGAAAGGTGTTTATTATCATAAGAGTGAATTAAATAAAAAAGATGACTGAAATTTTTGTTTCGAAGACAATAAAATTAGAAATGGTGCTGCCAAAGCTAGTTTAATTATTTTTTTTACCATCTCAACAGAATTTCCTGTGTGACGGTAAAGTCTGGTGTGGTGTGAACTGAACTATTCTATTTTACTTGATGTTGTAGAACTCTCTCATGAATCAGTGGTAAAAAAAATCAAACAGTTGAAAATACATAGTGTACTTAAAATAGCTATATAGAAATTTACAAAATAATAATAATACCTACCTATTTTACTTTCTTTTGAAATTGTATGTTATTGTTGTATTAATATTTCTGAGAAAGATGTAGTAACCTTCAGTTAATTTCAGTGGCTCCACCTATAGAAAACTTGGAAGTGTATTCTATCGATCTAAATTCAGCATCTCTAAGGTTTGACTTGCCAAAAAATCCGAAAGGTGTTCATAAAGAAATTCAAATCAGTAAATGTATGGTACCATCTTTTGCTAAATGCAAATCATATATTGCACAAATAAAGCATTGTCCATTTTGGCCAAATAAATATTGTGTAATTATAAATAACTTGATGCCATATAAAGAATATTCTTTTAAAATCAGTTTGAAAAATTTTAATACACAGACTTTTGGAAAAGACGTATCAGTCCAAGGTTTTGCAAATGATCAAGGTAAGCTTTTATATATATTATGTCACAGTGTGTCCATACATTGGGTTCCTCTAAAACTTTTTGATTCATAGTAAAAAAGAAATCATTCTCGATATGAAAGTACTTCATCTACATTTTTTATTTTTATTTTCAATACTCGCTAGCTCTACTGGATTTGCCAAAAAATTAAATTTGATTGTGAAGAATTTTCAAAAATGTTTAAATATATTCAATATAATTTCAAAATCTAAAATTTCTATATATAATTTTTCTGAAGTGATTTATTTCATGGCAACTGACTTGAATTTTATTCACATGGATATATTTGTCAAAAATGTTCAAATCGTGATTGACCCTGTAATTCAGTGATGGAAAGTATAATTATTGCATGGTAAGAAAAGAACGAAATCATATATATTACATGACCATGGTTCTCAAAGAATTTTATGAGTTAGAAATGAGGCAAAGGAGTTTGAACTTACAATATACCAATGTTCGGTGTTGATGCTGTTGATTATGTCAATCTTGACTGGTATGTATCAACCTTGGGTGATGTGTTGAAATTGTTTATAGTGGAAGACAACAATCACAGAGAAAATTCAATTCGCGCTCAATCCATAGACACACTGTATAAGTACATTGATATGCAAACAGATGAAATGGTTGTGTTCTTGTATATTAAATTAAAATTGTTGTTTATAGTTCCTGGAGCTCCCACAAATGTTACATATAAAATAGTTGACTGTCATATATCTACAGATTATTGCCATTTAAACATAACATGGTCCCATCCATATAATGAAAATGGAACTATAACATCTTTTAATATTATATTAAATAGTACTAACAAACATGAAAACAGTGAGGAAGATCAGTACATTCATGAGGTTTACAGGGTTGAAAATAAGTCATATTCATCAAATTATACATATCAGGTATGCTACATCAAAAGATATGTGAATACTGCATTTTAAGTCTTGAGTTGTTTCCTTGTCTAACAAATTAATAAGTTTTTAATTAACACACCAGAAATTTACAAATGGGCATTTATAAATTTTAATTTTCATTTAATAATATTGACTATACTAGATAATATATAAAAAAATTTAAGTTTGGAACTATTATTTGTCAACTAATATTTTTTTACAGATTAAATATTTGCCATATAGTACACAGTACACTTTATACTTACAATCAGCAAATGCTATGTATAAAAGTGACATTACAAAATTAATTGTAAAGACGGATGATATAGGAAAACATATAGATCAAAGTCCTAAACTTCTTGGGAAGAAGGATTCTACCTTATTGTTTAAAATACCAAATCTAGATCGAAGATTAGATTTTTACACCTTAACCATCATTGTTCAAGATTTTGATCGAAATAAACAAATTGTACCAGAGTTAATGGAAAATAATAAAATTGTAGATTTGGTATGCCATAAATATGGTGACACATGGATATCTCAAATACTCAAGGTATTATATTTTTTTATAACAGAAATTTGCAAAGTAAATGATACTACAAGGGGCCCAAAATGAAATTCATATTTTAAATTTGTATAATTTAGTTATATATACCTGTGTAACTACTAATACTGGAATGTTGGGATTGAATTGTCTACCGCAGGTAGCAGGGTCAGCGCAGGAGCTATGGCACAAGTGCGGCATAGTCTCACACATACACACACAGTTGTTTGATGACTGTTGATGCCTATTGGTGATATAACCTATTGTAAAATGTCACGCCGGCCGAGAGTATTGTCGTTTGTGAATTAAATCCACAGATTTCTTAAATGTTTTTCTGAATTACTTTATGAAGGAGCAGTAATAACATGTTTTGTGTACAAGACGAATTTGGTGGGCTGGAATTCCGGTAGGTAATTTTAAAAAAGAAGACATTATATAAAAAATCGCCAGTTACAGGTTCCGTACTGTGTGCTTCTGTATAATCTCATTTTTATGTTGGGTGTGTGTAATATTCTGCCGCATGTACTTAACAACGAACGTTTTCAGTTATTTTGGAAAAAAATATGTAAATACATAGGTTGCCACTACCTATGAGGAAAGACTATGACGTCATGTTGCTCATGTAAAAGAACAAATTGAGAATAACATACGATTGGACTTACATGATAAAAAACTATAGGTCTATTGATAAAGTACGGATACAAAAAACAACAAAGTGGGAAATGTTTTGGTATACATTTTAAGACCGAATCAAGTAACGATGCTATATTTATCGCAGGTAAAAGATTACAAAAAAACAATGCTGCAGCTTGAAAAATACATAAGAATAATATTTTAATGTTAGTGACAGATGGAGATGTGTAACTGATTAAAGCAGCTCCAGCTTGTGTTAATTTATTGCACATAACCTATCTACTTCATGCCTTTCACCATGTGGAAGGAAATATTTGTAGCAGTTATCAAGATATCGACAAATTAATAGCAAATACAAGTTGGGCTGTCTTTCATGCATTTATCTTGGATGCTCAGCGGCCCAATATTGACAACTTTGCTTATTAACACAAATGAAAGTCAGAAAGATGTTATGAAAATTATCGTCAAAAAACTGTTCAAACATCATTTCACAAAAAAATTCTTCTGTTATAAGGGTCTGTAGGTTTCAAAGCTTGAACTACCTAAATTTTATAAGGGTGGAAGTGCATATCCTTATTTAAAATGCGCTACACATTGGACGAATAATCTGTGCGTTTGTTTTCACGCCGGGTGCTGTGGATTCCGATCTTGCACATGTTCTAGTGTTCTTATGGACCTAGACCGACACCACGGTTTCTTGTTTATGGTTGAACTTGTTTCCCTAAAGTTTTTCAACTATAATTTCACCAAATTTATGCTTGGTGCATCATCATCCTAAACCGAATATGAAGTGAGCACAAAATCTATGACACGCTTTTACATCCCAATAAACATTTTGAGTTGTAATTTGGTCATGTGACCAAATTATGAGTTATAATTTGGTTACGCGACCAAATTACAACACAAAATGTTTATTGTGATAAGAATCATTCACCCTGAAATGCACCTCGATAAAAACACATGATACATTCCACATCAGCGCTTTTTTGTGACTAAATAAGCTGCATCCGTACTCTACTGGTATCCGATAGTCTTGTGCTTATGGTAAAATTTAAAAATTAAATTTCATTTTGGGTCACTTTGTATATGAGCAAGTTATTTGCTATCACGTAAATACTTATTTGGATAATAATTTTTATTTAAACATTTTTTTTTAGATTGAAAATAATGATACTAAAACTATAACAATTGGAAATTCAGAAAAAGAGAAGATAAAACCCAAAACTAAATATTGTATAACTTTTATCATTACCAATACCTACAAAGAGACAGAACATGATGTGGTTTATTATGAAAAATTAGAAACACCAGATTCTCCTGCAGCTACAAAGGAAGCAAGTACTTCTAGTGCATACAACCATTTATATGTTCTGTTGCTATTACTACTCTTAGTTCCCATAGGATTTCTAACCTACAGGTAAGATTATCATTAGTTGAATATTATTGCTTAGGTTAGACAAAAGTGGATATAATAGAATTCATAGCATTTTAATAAAGATTTTTGCTCAGTGAATAAATATTTCTAATAAAAAATTCTTTTAGGGTAGCAATATGCTAGATGAGGCAATTGTATAAATAAAATCTACAATAATTTATATTTTGATGTAATGATTAATTTCTTTACCTAATATTTAATATCAGCCTATTCAAAGAAGAACATCAGCATACATATTACAAAAAAAATTACATAATAACTTGTTACCATCATATACACTACAAAGACATGGAAAAGCGTAATTTAAGTCAGACCCACTAACAGACGGCGACTTTCGACACTGGATGTTTGTTCTTGCTTCACCTAACTACCTGCTAAAAGTATTCATATTATACATAACGAAATATCTCTGCCAATCAATGTCTGGTGTTTTTTTGATGACATATGTTTCGTCACAACTGTTTTATGTGTCTGACCTATGATAGTCAAATGTTGCATACTTTTCATAACAATGCATCACTGTTTCAGAAGACGCAGTCTGCATCGCTATTTTTTTACATCCACTAATGCACTACACTAAACAAAAAATATCGATTAAATAACAAATGTCTTTATGCTCGTCGTACACACAACAGATCTCTAGCTTGAACACCCACATTACATTGCATTGTTACAAAGCAATCCACAAAACTAGATGTCTTTTAAATCAATTCATAACAAATGATTCACCCTTCACCATGCTCATCTAAAAATCTTAATTGACAGTAATAAATGGTGTGAGGTGTGACATTATCAATCTAGAGCTTAAATTAACAATTTTATTTTTACAGCTTCTAAATATTAGATATTTTAACTTGTATAATAGGTAAGTATCTATAAAAGCAGGTCATTGATATTGAAAAGTTTACAAATCCAAGAAAAGTATCAACAGAAAATATCTTAAGAAATTTTGATAAACTGCAATGATTTTTTTTCATTGTAATTGTGATTCTTCTGAAATTCACAATTAAAAGGTGTATATTATAGCAGAGAGGGTTATTGAATTAATTTTAGTCTGTGGTGGTGCAGATTATTATGGAAGACAAACAGCTGTGATTTTTAATGAAAGAAACCTTGACAAACCTGAAATTGCAAAATTTACAGAAACAGGATATGTGGAAAACAAAAAAAGAACTGAGCCCAAAGTCTTAAACAAAAGAGCTCAAATCGAAGTGTTAGGGCATTTTGCTATCAATCCCACAAGTTCACTTCTCCAGGTGTCTGCTATAACTCGCATTTCTGATGAGGCTGTTCGCAAGGTTCTATTATTGCAAAAACTCATTCTTATAAAATGGAAGTCCATCATAAAGTAGCTGAGGATGATTTTGATAGAAGAATCCAGTTCTGTAAACAAATGGCCAAAAAAAAAAAAAAACAACTCGCTTCTGCTACAAATCTACATTATTTTTGAATGGTTTTGTCAATAGATACAATGTTTTTGTTGGCCACAAAAATATGGTTTTGCATTTTTCCATTAATATAATTTCGAATGGAGAGTAAGAAACTATGGTTCGAGGTGTACGCAACTTGAACCTTCTGAATTTCATAACAATGTCTCAATTATTTCCGGAGAAATGTACACTCTATCTCGAAAACTAAGCATTTTTAGCTATAAGTTTATATAACATATCCATATTTTTTGACGTATTCTATCGATTCTATAAGTTTCCCAATTAAAATCTGGCTCACCCTGTGAATAAAATATTTTAATTATCTATTTATTTATTTGTATAATTTATTTTTAGGTACTTAAGAAAAAGGAAAGTGGTAAAGAAACCTGTGGAAAATAATGATAATGTATATGAATCATTGCCGTTTGATGAATGTGAAACAAATTGTGTCAGTAATGACAACTATGATCATTTACTTCATAAGTAACTTTGCAAACTGATTTGGTACTTACTTTGACTGTGATCTATTAATTTTCAATTAATTTAATTTTATTATATTAATAATAGTATATTTAATAATGTATGAGTTAAAATTTAATTAACATGAAGTACTGAATAAAAATGCTAATAAAATCTAGCTAATTTTATATACAATTTTTCTGAGTAAAATAAATAAAATAACTTACAAAAAATAAGGCACATTTGTAAAGTAACGTATGTAAAATGTTTAGGAAGAAAAATATTAATTACTGTATTCTGTTTTCAAAGCTGACATTGTTTTTTCATTGTGTTTAATATTTTTTTCTGCTAGAGCTTGATTGTTAAAACCAAGATAAACTAAATATTTTTTCATGTGACCCAGCTAAAAATTTGTAGTCAATATAAATTTTTCATTTTTACAAATTTTTATAAAGAATAAGAAACCGTAAAAAAATCGTATCCATCTAAAATATATTCAAATTTAAAAATTTTGCAAGACAAAGTAAATATTTGTGTTAAAATAAACTAAACATTAACTATTATATATCATTGTAGTTGGAAAGGAGCAATGAATTAAAAAATTGAAAAATAATCATTAAAAAAAAAAATTAAAAACCCAAGTTTAGTGTATATCTTTGAAACGCGTAACTCGATTATTCTTTTGTTTAGTGTGTTAAGATGAGAAGGAAAATTCGTACAACTTTTGATTTTACCATTTTTTTCTAGGACAAAGAATAAAAAAAGTTCAGAGTGACAATCATTCAATATTATAATCTCGCTCATGTTAAAATTATTTCAATTTCAGTTTATTAGGTAATTGTGCCACAGATTTAAAACAAGTTTTAACACGAATGTAATAATTATTAATAAAAATTTAATAAAGTTATTGTTTAATCATTGCTTTTTCTTAACATTATTCTGAATCTTTTTCGTGCATATTTACTTCTTTGTCCTGGGTGGACACATAAGCATGTTCTATTGTCAAAACAACAGATCAAATACATACAGACATATACATAATAGTATATACTGAACTAATTAATGTATTAAAAACAAAGTATTCTATTCTAAATCCATAAAAGGATAGTAATAAATGCACGTGATCAGCGTATGCAACAAAACCTGTTGGCGTTTGAGGTTAGAGGGGATGTAATTCAAAGTAGGATTTATAAAGGCTTATCAAATCAACATTGCTGTTATTTGCCGTGCGAGAGTTCACTGACTTCTCAGTTTGAGTTCTTTATATTTCGCTCGATAATAATACTGTTGATTATTAATAATTGTTTATTGACTGTTACTTAACAACTAATGGAGCATGAAGAAGCCAAAAAATACCACCACCTAATGCAGTCACCGCTGAAGAAACGCATAAAACACATTCTCTCTTCGGTTCAAGAGACGCAGTGCATCTTGAGTGTGATGAAGTATTTTAAAATAAAGCAACCAGATATTTATTAAAAAAATTCTTTGTATAATATACTTATTAGCTGTTTAACATTGCAAATTCTGACATATGATAAGTTATCACATAAAACATACCCCATAATTATTATACTCATAGGTGTTCCAATGCAAATGTGTATAAAAACCGGAAACGCAAAGAAAGGCTGAACTGAAGTCACCAGTAAAACCAATTGGCAGGACTTCTGTTATTAAAAATATCAACGAAGTTGTGAAAATTGCCATACGCCAAATAACAATTTTTTTTTAAAACACGAATAAATTTTATTGTAATTTATTGTCTCTGTAATTTTGACATTTGTGATTTTATATAATATATATTTACATACAACATATGGTTCTCATGTTATTAAAATGTGGGCAAATTCAACTCTATGTGTATTTGACTAAAAAAATTTGTTTAATAATTGATAATACTTAAGAAATTTTCAAACTTTGAGTAATACCTCTGATAACAATTGTTTTCCTATTTGGTCATTAGTTTTCAATGGATTTTTCTCATATGAGTCTATAATCTACATAGATATGTCTGTAGATAAAAGACACTTCTCCTCAATACCAATTCCCCTCTATAGAGTGACATCTCGGTCTGTGTGTTGAAATTTTTGGCTGCGTGAATTGTTCTTACGATTTTAATAACACACCCACCTCATGTAATCACTATCCTCCTCTTATATAGTATAGGTTGAGTCATTATTATGTTTATAATCCGTAATAGGAGATTACTAGAGACTCTAGTGAGCAGTAGTACACCTATTTAACTCTCTGTGGCCTGATAGCCATCTGACTTTAACATGTTTACTCGTAAAATGTACATAAATAGCAAAAAACTGCTTCCCACGCTAATATTCTTGATTTTGAAGAGGTCTCGGATGATAGGGGCCGAGCAGGACTATTTCTCTTTACACACATACCATGAGTTGGGTCTTTTTACTGTGCATTTTGGCAGCGTATCCCCAGGCTATGGAGGCATATGTTAGCTGTGGTCGAAGAATAGTCCTGATAAGCATGAGGTTGTTTCTCAGATTGAACTGGTTACTTTTGCTCACCATCGGGTAGATCTTGGTTTGTATCCATTTGGTTTTCTTGACTATATCGCTTCACATGTGATGGTTTGATATATGGATTGTCTCGTGCCATTAGATGTCCTCACTGTTCATGGTAATGTATCATGTCGTGGTCTGCGCCCATCTTCGCATGAGGAGCATGGCCTTATACTTATCGGCGTTAATCTCCACTTTTCACCTGTAGCACCATTCTTTTAGGATGGTGAACAGGTACGGAGAAAGCACTCTGTGGTACTCCTGTTCTCATGGGACTGTATTGACAGTTCACCTTCCATCCTCTCTTGGAACTGCTTCCATTGAAGGTAGGACCTCATAACCTTGACAATCGCGATGGGGTATCCAGTGTCTTTCATCTTAGCTAGGAGTGTGGCATGTCAAGTCCTATCGAATGCCTTGAATGGTGACATCCCGCAAAATCGCTCTGGTGACCTATGGCAATGGTTTGATACGTATTCTGTAAAATAAAGTACTTAACTCAGTGGAGTGGTCCTTCCGGTATGCAAACTGCTCATCGGACATTTTCCATTTAAGTGTGTGCTGCTCCAGAGTAGACATGGTGAGCATACAAAGTTTTAAAAAATCTGACATTTTATACAAAGTTCATGTAAAAGAATGGAATATAGGTATATTAACTAAGTACCCTCGAATAACACAAGTAGTTAAATGAAAAGTAGCATTTGTATGATTTGCAGCTCTTTGGTGTCCAACAAGATCCTTTCGGCTATCTTGCTCATTGAGCTTATGGGTCTGTAACTTTGAGCGACGCATCAGATTTCCTGGCTTGGAAATCATGATGAAGTCGGCTTTTTTACACCTGTCTGGGAAATATATTTACCACAGAATTGCACTGATGATATTCTGCAATGCTGCCACTCCTTTTTGGGGTAGTTTCCAAAGACAATGTTTCCTATCATCGCACCCTGGTGCCCTTCACATTATTTATATTATTCTGGAATCTACTAATCCTGCGGCATATTTGTGAAGTAAATTTTATCAACGTGACTGCGTATGGGATCGAAGTTCACGAGAGGACTATCCAGCGTTAAGGTAAGTCAACAAGCAAATTTTTTGTTTTTATTGGTGAGGTTGATAAAGTCGGGTTGAGGGTGAATATTTTCAACTTGTTGCAGTGCACTCTTAGTTATCTTTATATACACATCTATTAAGTTTGAATTACAAACAAATCTTTGCATTTAGATTGAATGAAGTAGAGCAGGAAATGCTCTCCTCTAGACAGAATGGTTGTTATTTTTAGTTAAAAAAAAAAAACGCATTAAAGATAGGAATTTGGAAGTTTTTTTATCCCCCAGACGGTTTTACTGGTTGCCAACTTTTAGCAGTGCATTTTGAAACATCATGATTCGGTTCCAAGAAGATTAAACTAATTATTCTTCTTGATTCGGTTCAACATGTGCAACATATTGTATACAGGGTGTTTACGATCTCGGAAATTCTTTTTTTGAGGATAAGTACACTCGATGTTCAGTAATAAATTAACTTTAAAAATTAGAAAATAACAACTGACTTTTCTTAAAAAAAAAAACAGGACATGTCGAGAACTGCTGGAGGCGATATGGAATGGCATGTCTTATCTATCAAATCATTCAACGTTGCTATTTCATACTCACAGCTGCGAAATGGGAATTTTTCGTCCGAATTTCGTGTAAAACTGATTTGAAAATATTCGTAGCAGAAGAAATGAACTTTAATGTGAATTGGGAAAAAAGTTAAAACCAAATGAACTTTCTTGTGACGTGATTATATGCTTTCCTCATTAATCATTATTTGTTAGACACATATATCATTCTCTAACCATACATACCTATATATTCTTAACACTCTCATTCTTTATAGTATCTAATAATATTATAAATAATTTTGGTGTGCCACAAGGTAGTGTTCTTGGTCCACTTTTGTTTCTTATATATATATCAATGTTATGTCACTATTTATTAATTGCGATTTCATAAATCTATTTGCAGACGATACATTATTGGTGTGTAGCAATCCGAATTTGAATGAGTGTGTTGATTCGATGAATCTGGAATTAAAAAGCGTGAGTAAATATCTTATTATTAATAAGCTAAAGCTAAATGTTCATAAAACAAAAGCTATGGTATTGACAACTAAATACAAATTTAATAATGTAAACATTAATAATGTCAATATAACCATAAACGATAAAAATATTGAAATCGTTACTGAAATTAAATATCTCGGATTTTTGATTGATAATACACTAACCTTTGACAGTCACTTTAAGTATATCTATAATAAGATATCAGAAAAAATATTTTTCTTGTCAAGAATTGCAAATAACTTGCCAATGCAATCCAGAGTTATGGTCTATAACACCATAGTTAGGCCACATTACGAGTATTGCGCATCAATAATGTACATGTTCAATTTATACCAGCTAGGTCAACTACAAAAATTGCAAAATCGCGGTATGAGAATTATCCTGAGATGTAATAGGTACACACCAATTAGTTTTATGCTTTCTGCGCTTCAGTGGCTTTTTGTAGCAAATAGATTATTCTATTGCACAATGATATTTATATACAAATTATTAAATAATTTATTACTAAAGTATTTTAATCCATATGTTTCTTTTAATTGTGATATACATCAACACCTCACCAGGAATGCGAGTAACATACATATTCATAGAGTAAACTATAAGCATTCGATGAATTGTCTATTATATAAGGGTATGGATAGGTTTAATACACTGCCAAATAATTTAAAAACATTTAAATCATTAAATTTATTTAAAAAAGAACTTATTGATTATATAAATAGTTTGTAAAATGTTAAAAATTTAGTTAGTTGCAATAATTTAATATTTTATTTTATAATTATCACTAGTTTATTATAGTTATTAGTTATTACAATTAAGATAATACTTATTTTACTCGAGCAGCACTCAAATATTGACGCATTTATTTCTTTATATACATATAGTTATGTAAGTTTTCTTTATTTTATTTTTTTAAATTAAATTTATATTTGTAATATTTTAAATTAAATTTATATTTGTAATATTAGGATGTCCTATATTCATTGAATAAATTTCATTTCATTTCATTTATATTTCTAGTATACAAATTAATTAAAATCATAAATATAATAGTATAAATAATAACGGTAATTTGCATAATTTTTTAGTGAGTTATACATTATATTATGAAATTAAGTGTATTTGATTTGAAATGACGATTAGAACCAAGTAAATCTAGTAAATTGAACTCCTTTTTTAACGAATTTCACTTTAGTGAGAAAGGAAGCATTATTTCGTAGCTATGGGTATGAATGGAAATTTTTATCAATCGACTTCTTTCACCAAATCCTCCCGCCCATTAAAGATAAATTCCCAAGATCGTAAACACCCTGTAAAAAACCTTACAGAGTCAGAAAAATTCTTTCATGCCTTTTGATTGTTTTCTCTCCGGTTTAAATGTCAATTTAAATATAATTTGAGAAACGCCTTTATTAAAAGTAAATGTTTACGGGTGATTTACTTCGGCTGAATCAAACTTCACCAGGTAATACGATAAGGTTATCGAAAGATAAGTGAAATTTGTCTAATAAATAAAGTATCCATACGCACTGCATACTGGATACTGCATACCATAAAAATATAAATTACTTTTTTCCGACTAACTCCGGAACTTTATAAGACACGATAATTGGTTGGTGGCGTGTATGTTCAGTAGTGATATATTTTTTACTAGGCTACTTTTTCATTTCTCATATACAAGGAATTGTTTCAAGATGTAAGGGGTGGAATTTCACACTCATTTTTTTCATTGACAATATGCAACTTCAGAACATTATTTTGTATTAAAAAATACACAAGAAAGATACACTTGTTAAAATTCGATAATATTGATAGTTTATGAGCACTTGACAAGTACTTATCTCTTTTTAAAAAGCGCTGAAAATTAGAAACATTTTATAAGCAACTTGCTCGTAAACCATTGATTCTACCGATTTTTAACAAGTGCACATATTCCATGTATTTTACAATAGGGAATAATGTTCTCCAACATATCACAAAAATATACTATAATCATCGTTCATTCCACATATATTCCCTGTAAATATTGAATGTATTCTGTAGAAAAACTTATATGTACCTAGAGCTAATTTTGCTAATACTACAAAGATGTTGTTTTATAAAGGTTTAGATGATTATAATAAACTTCCTATCTCTGTAAAAAATTTAGTAACTCTTCAAGAATTTAAATCTAAAATTAGTGAGTACATTAAGTTAAGGTGATTTAGTAGATTGTTATATAGGTAGTATAGTAATCAATTTTTATATAATATGTATACATGTCTTTGTACAGAGTGGTCACTTTAAGTGCCTTACTTGATTTCATTGTTTAATTTTTTATCTAGGAAAAAAATTCCAAAACTACGTTTCTTTTTTCTGAAAATTCCAAATTCGAAAAGAAAAACAATTAAACATCAAATAAAAAAACTGGAAAATGCAAAAAAATAGCACCCTGTATATTAATGCGGAAATGGACATGTGATATTCCACTGATTATAAAATGCATATCAATTTCATATATTTCACGTCCGGTTTAACCGGGAATTCCTCTACTTTTTTATTTTAAGTGATATACCCTATATATTCAGTTGAACCAATTTTTTTCTGATTTCAGCAACATACAATTGGTACTGAATCATTTATTACTCTAAACCTTTTTTTTAATTTAAAATAATGTGTAGCTCCCAAACTATTTACTTTAGACCCCACAAGTTACACATTTTTGTAATGAGCTCTTCGAGGAGAAACTAATGACCTGAAAAAATATGGGGTTCCATTTAAAAAATTTAGGGGTGGCTCTGGGAGTGAGGGGGTGGAGCTAATCCTAGGTCTATTTATAAGAAAATGTGTCCCCCCCCTCTATTCTTTTTTTGACGTTATTGCATTTTTTGTAAAAATCAATATATCTAAATTTATTTAGGGTGGATAGTTTTCAATGACATGCACTGTATGTCTATGAAAACTAATACATTAAATAATTTATTTATTTCAAAAATTAAAGCAATTCCATAGATTTTATAGAGAACAAATGTTCGAAAACATAATTTACATAAATTTACATTTTGCTGCAAACAGAAGAAAATGTGTTTGATCAAATTCTCTCTGCATGCTTAAAAAATGCAAATCTAGGCTTGAATTTTAAATTTTTCCAAACGTCTTCGCCTCTGTTTAGAGCAAAATAATATTTTGGAACAAATATTTAAAACAAAATATACAAAATTACTTAAAATTTTTTAAATAATATTTGTTTTTATGACTATTTTAAGAGATATATTATTGTTATTTTAAATTTTAACCCTATTCTATCCTATTAAATATGAAACACATGATAATATATTATATATTGGTGAATTCAGAAAGAAATTTTCTTTTAACTGAGCTTAATATACAAGGCGTATCACTTAAAATAAGAAAGTTGAGGTAACTTCCCAGATAGCACAAGTACATATCAGACGTCTTAGGGATGTCTGCCTAGGACATATGAGATGTCTTAAAAACGTCCATTTTCCGTCGTGACGTACAGAAGACGTCTTGAGGACGTACATTATTACAAATCAGTATGTCTTTGGGATGTCTTATTCTGATCATTTTTAAATCCAAACAAGACCTTCATACGACATTGTTAGGATGTTCTCACGCTGATTAAAAATTGGTCTATTAGCAATGAAATCAGTGGCAACTGGTGAGATTTAGGCTGTCATATCTTAGTATTGGAGCATGGGACTCAACCGATACTTCTTCATTTAGTTTTGATAGTTATACCTGAAAGTATCTTTGGGTCCCATGTTCCAATGGTAAGATATGATAGCCTAAATTTCACCAGCCACCACTGAATGACATAAAGCTTGACCGCTAATATGGTGGATCCAACATTGTTGGAAGAAAAAAAGTGACAGACCTTCCTTTTATTATTGATCACACAGTGCTGCGTCAACCTGTATATAGGTACACTACAAAAACATAATTTAAAGAAATACGTTTTTACATTTTAAATAATATATTACATGATGTCAAAATAAAAGTAGACAAGTAAATAACATTTTATTTAATTTAATTGCTAAATCACATTTTAACAATTGAATCATAATTACTGTTACAGCTAGATAACAGATATTCTAACAAATTGTTTGATTTACAATATGTTAATAAACTAGTTAAAATTAATCAAACGAACTGCCAAAAGAAAAATATTATTTTATTTTAAAGACCACAACATTAAAGATATTCTTTAGACATCAGTTGGTAAAGTCCAAATACTCCATTTTCAGATAATGCAGATGAATGATCGATAACTGGAAATAGTACACGTGGCTGAGAGACAACAGAATTATTTTCAGCGTAAGAATTTTCAGGGGATACTGTTAGTTGCGAATACTACTTCTTAATTGAGGTGTAACAGAATGAGGAAGAGCGAGACTCAGGCGAGTGGGTTAATTAGAAATCATGATATGATCATCACAAACACGGAAACGCAAACACTGTTTAGCAGGACTAAATGTGCAAGCATTTTTCCATGCTTGCAACGATAGGATCCTTGGAGAAACGATAGAATGTCTTCTTTGTATAGCCTTGCTAGACTATACTGAAATAACATGAATTTTTTCAGAAAGGGCATTTTCATTATACCTAGTTGTTATAAAGATGGCAACAAAATTTTTTTATTTAAAAATCGAGATTGCTAAAAAATTACTGTCGTGGAAAGTCGGTACATAATCAGGATGGCAACCTTACCCAGTGTGGTAAATAAAATACACACAAATCTCTGTTAATTTGTCTGTATAATAATACAAAAATTAATATTTCAAACATAATTTTGTATTTATAATAGTGGTTCGACTAGTTTCGCATTGTAAATACATATACTTATCGATGAATGTAACTAACACAGAGGTAACACAATAAACATACTAACGACCACATTACCATTTTAATCGATAAATTAACTGACCGTATTTACTTAACTTAATCTCCAAAAAAATAATAAACATCCTATTATGAAATTGTTGCAGCGGAGTTCTTCAATTACTTATTGAGTTTGTATAAAATATTGATTTCAATAAATATTAATAATACTGGAACTACGAATCAAAATGGTTTATTACAAATTATGGTCATTCTTTACAACAGCCACTTCTGCCTGACGAAAAAAACAAATACACAGTACGATGCTCCGTCATGTTAGGAATACATCCCACATAATTATATGTTGCGCTTATGATGGGAAATGCCACAAAAAAAATAATAAAATTTTTCAATGCGTTTGGTGGAATTTACGATAACCCTTTAACTTACACATATACATTCTATATCTGCTTTATACGACTCCTTATGGGTTGACAGCGCCGGTATAATTAACTATTAACATCTACGTATTTCCCTTGCCCTAAAACATAGTACGAAAATACGATATTGCAAATATCTTTCCCTTGCCCTTTAATTTATTCTGTTCAAGTCTGACATTTATCTATTATGTGAATGATAACACGACACAATCACATATCCCTTGCCCCAAAACGGTGCGAAAATACGAAATACATTTGTGCAACATTTCCTTTGCAGCAAATGTCTTCTATAGAGACACTTTACGCGTGTGTACAGAAAAAACACGAAAAATATAGAAGTGGGTGTTGTAAAGAATTACCCAAATTACATACAAGTTACCCCATAAGTACGGATAAGACAGCCTGAACTTTACAGAATCTTGAAACTTGCTGGCTTCAAAAGGTTACTGACCACATAACCTAAAATATACGACAATTTCGATAGAATTCGCCTTATAAAAATATGGGAAATTATTTAATTCTATAGACTAGTGTAGTCTCGAATACCCAAAAATTATTATTTACTAGAATCTAACGGACGAACTGATGGTATTCTCGAATTTAGAATTTTTATATGTATTTTTTTACATAAAATATCAATAGGTACCATAAAAACATTTTTTACTTACCGATATAATAAACACTTATTTAGTATAAACTAACAGCAATAGATTCAATTTCCCTGTTTTAATCAATCATAATTCATTTATATCAAAACCAATGCACAGCATATATTATTATATATGCTGTGACCAATGCTTGGTGTGGTTGTCTCTGGCTTGATGCTTCCTTCACACAGTCACATATGCATACACATAGAGAAACCAGATGGTTAGTCTATGTGCATACATACCCCCTTTAATTAACGGTCTTCGGTATGTGCTGATATCTTATCAAAATCAACCTGAAAAGATGATGACGACAAACAAACACGGATGAGCATCGATTCGCTGAAAATTCAAAACTAATTAAATTATTATGAATTATTTATTGTATCCTCTAAATTATGGTTATTATTAATTCTGTAGATTTTTTATATAGTTGTACATCTGTTAATAAGCAGAAATTTAGTTACAGTTGCTATAATTAAATTAATTAATTTACTTAAATATTTTACTGTTTGCGTTTTATTTTTGTTTCATTTGGAACGGAACCCTGCTGAAATTTATGCGATGCAATTTTTATTTCACGCAAAGAATGATCAATTTGGATGTAAAATGTATTATTTTCCAAAACCAGAATAAAAAGAACTGAAGGCCTAATTTGGATATACTAAAAACGTATTTTTTTTTTACTTGGTAAAGATATGCCACATTGGACGTCTTAAAGACGTCCATATTAGGTCCTAATAAGACGTAAAGACCAAATAAGGATCAAAATTAGACGTCTCTGGGACGTTGTGTGTGCTATGTGGGTTCCAGTTAAACTGCAAAATATATATGTGATACGCATTTATAATCGGTGGATTGTCTTATGTCCATTTCCCCATTAACATATACAGAGGGCTAATTTTTTGTATTTTTCAGTTTTTTTGCCATAACTTTTTTTATTTATTAACATGCATTTGTTTTATCTTTTCGAATTCGGGTTCCACAGAAAAAACATAATAATAGTTCTGGAACTTTTTTCCTAAGTGAAAAATCAAGCAATGAAATCAAATGAGGCACTTAAAATGATCACCTTGTACACAGTGTATTTTATTTATACACCTTAAAAATATTAAATAAATAGAAACGGGCACAGTATATGCAAAGTATATTTGAGGAGCTCATTTTCAAAACGCATTTACTTACTAAAAACACTTTTTTAGAAGTAATTGAATAACTTTCTACAACTAAAAAAATATGCCCCCTATATTTACCATGTATTTTAAACTATAGAAATTGCATTTTGCTAAAATAAATATACGGTTTTTAAAAGAGGTCATTAAAACGAGTTAAATGCCATCTATATCTCAATATAAATGTTTTATCAGAAATTGCGTTTTAAAAATAAGAACCTCATTTGAAGATAATCGTTTGCAACGCCTATGGATCAGTTTATTAATTATTAATCAAATTGCACTAATATTTTGATGATCTATGATTTGCTGAAGTTTGATTCACTCGAACCGAATTACCCGGGTACACAAAAATTTGCATGTTATCTTTATATATGCTAATTTTTTATTTTACATAATTTTTATGGTAGACCTAATTAAAAACAACAATCAGTATGTCTACAGTTATAGATAAAGAAAAATACATAACTGCATATGATGCACAAAGCGCGCGCGCTCGTTGCTATCTCGGCAAATGTGAAAAATCAATATATTCACTAGAATGATGTAGGTAAGGTCGTAAAAGAAAATTCCAATGAGCACGTGAGCTATTCAAAATAATCAATATATAAAAGAACACCAAAAGTATAATTTCAATAAATAATGTATATTTGATTATTAGGCAATAAGCTCGGTAAGACACGCTGGCAATTTTAAGTTAAAGTTAAAAAAATGCCCAAAAAAATTGAATTTAGTGTGTTTTATGTAACAAGTAAGTAAAACAATTATTAAAAATATAAGTTTTGTAAATGGAAAAAAATATTTAGGTGAAGATCCCAAATACCGATCTACAGAATTAAATATACATGGGCCAACAGTAAAGGGATGGCAGTCGGAAAAGAAGTGCGACTATCCTCAAGAAATAATCCTTCGATTGGAAAAAAGATGTTTACTGAATAAAATTCAAATATTAGCTCATCAATTTCTAATACGTGAGTAAGCAAAAAAGTCTAGTGAAGCCTAGTAAAGTCTGTCATAGTCTGTAATTATTGGTTATCATTTACGTATTATATAAACCTGTACAATTTATTATAAATAATTTTTATAAGACAAAAAATAACTAAACTGCTAATATGACGAAAAACTTTAAAAAATCGTTTATTTTAGCTTCAAAAATAGAATTGTTTTTAAGCAATGAGGACACAAATACTGTGGATAATGTTAGAAATATAAATTGGGAGTATTTAGGATATATAACTTTATCTGATAATGAAAGCACAGAATTTAAAAGTCGTGAACTGAAGTCCGCCAATGTACCAAAAAAACAAGTCACCTTTGTAAAAATGGACCTACACAGCAATCACATCAATTCGCACAATAGTCATAACCAGGTAATTTATAATAATATTTCTGATTGTAATAAATATTTGTGCATTATTGCAATATAAATTAAGTTTCGCCATACTATTTTAAGTAAAAAAAATCATCGAATTTTATTGGTTTATTACCTACATTAAATTATCACAAAGGTTATATAAAAACATATCATCTTCAGGGCTTAGTTTAACCAATTTGCAGTTAAACTTAGTCCTGAATCCTGAGTGTGTTAAAAAATTGTGTTGAAACATGGGCGATTGAAACGTCGGCGATAGTTTAATGTAATAAAAGAGTAAAATTCAAAATTTCATGATTTTTATCCCATGTACTGGGTGTATCTCCAATCGACATACAACAAAATTTGTTTAATATTTTCTTAATATTTTTAATAATAAAGACAATCTGTTACTTTGGCTATGACATCTGTAGGGTGAATTTGTAACTTTGAGAACTCTGTATTTCATGAGACATTGAGTTACACCCCAATGTGTTTATATTTTTGAAACTCATTTTTCTCAGGGATTGCAAAGGTATAATAATATATAGGGTGTTCTATTTAAAAAAGTAAAACTTAATTTGAAAATTTGAAAGTCCTGCATAAGTTTTGATTGCATTAATTTCTTTTGTACTTTCGTATTAAATTTTTTTCTGTATTTTATTTGGACTTACATCTTGTGGTACACCCGGTACAATTTTCTGACACATTAATTGAAAGGTTCTTAAATCTTATGGCAGGTAGGCCATAACATATTTTTGATTTGTTAATGATACATTGTATCGCATTTTTTTTTATATACATATATATTAAACCGATCAAGTTGCTTTTATATTTAGTATAGGATAATATATGTGCAACATGAGTAATATATAGGCTGTCTGGGCGACCCCGTTTAATGTCCATGGTTGAAGAAAAATGTTTCAATAAAATTTATTCAATTTTTTATGAGCCACACAGTGGAAACAAATTTTAAATCTATGACCTACGTTGTAAGATATGATCAAAAAACGTAAAAATATAAAATACTTCAAACCCTTATATCATCCTTCTTTGAAAATATATGTATATTGTAAAATTCGAAAACCGGTTTTCAAACTAAAAGCAGGTTTGGACACTAAAATTAATACGTAAATTAATTAATTATATAATTGAAAACGTTAACATTTTGACGGGAAATGGCTTCAAGCAAAAGCAATTTGTAGTAGAAGTTTACTGTAAAACGAATCCTCATTAGCCAGGGGAATGTTTAACATGAATATCTTAGGGCTAATCACCCTGATACCCCAAAAACTCTGGTTCCAAATAACAGAGAACAGGCCCCTCACACAATCGACCTCGGTCGGATGGAGGTCAGCGACAGATGGGAGGGGTCTTACCGAACAGTCCGAACGATGACGACATTGCAACTGTACATGGACACTTTAAATGGACGAGGGAACTAAGGAACGATCTGCTGACCTGCTACGAGAGCAGTGAACCTAAGCGCATGGGATACATGGCGCGGTTACATGATGACTGGTGTATTAGAACACCGCGCCTTCTCTTAACAACATCTGAGAGACCAAGTATCTTTCTTGTGCAGGACAGGTTATGTAAGGGCACCCCGTCAGCTGGAAAACCTGCCAGCCGCAGTACCGCTGCAGCAATTAGTAGCTGATGAGTAACATAATATAGAGTTCACCGATGCTGTAGACTTAAAGGACGCCGGTTAGCCTTAACACCAGGGCTAACCTAAAGCCACAAGAACTGGCTCGAATGGACACGGTCATCGATGAGGAACTACCAGAAGATGCGGACATCTGTCAGATTAGCTGTGTTGTTTACAACGCTGCGAAGCAACTCGTCCCCAGCGAGAGGTCAAACACTTCAAGTGGGGTCGAGTAAACTATGAGGCGTGTAAAAAAGATCGAAGGCAAGATATAGTCGGCCAGACGACACGTTTATCAGATCCAGAGTGTGGTGGAATACACGACAAGCGGTAGAGTTTTTACTCCCAAAACCCGGCGCATAGCAGCCGGATTAAGACGTCAACACCATACTCTAAATCTGACAGTGATGTTTACCATGAAGCAGCACTATCTAGATAGGATCCGAGCGCTCATGGCTATAAAGAAAACGTTGAATAGGCGGGTTAGGTGTATGGAGCAAAACAATTTGTTTTGTACGAACCCTTCCCGCCTCTTTCAAGAGCCACAGCGTGTTGTCGATAATCCGCCGACTGTAGAAGATGTCGAAACCTACTGGAAGGCAATCTACGAAACGACGCGTCCATTCAATAGCGACACTCCAGCAATTGCACACTTCGAGGCTCTGTGCCACAGACATCTTAAAGAGAGAGAAGAAGTGTGCACGGCAATCAGTACGGAGGAAGACCAACAAGCACTTATTGGTACCAAAGAACCTCACTGCCCCGGGCCCAGACGGCATTAACAACTGGTGGTGAAAGAAATTTCCTTCCACTCACCGCCGTCTGGTTCAAGTTTTCAACTCATGGTTGAACGATGGGCAGCAGATTCCGGACTGGTCTGTGCAATACAAGCGGAATCTATCGATGGCCTGGATTGATTACCGCAAGGCATTTGATACAACATCACATGAGTTATTACTACTACATTTGCTCAAATGTCTTGTGGTACCAGCACCACTAGTGAGATGTACAGAACAACTACTGCCGCTCTGGAAAACTCGCTTCACCATAACATAAGGTGCACAGCGTGTTACCACATAGCAGGTGACATTTAGGAGAGGATTTTTTCCAGGGTAACTCCCTGACTCCTCTCCTCTTCTGCATCTCACTGCTGCCGTTATCTGTTGGGCTCCCCCAAACCCGCGGATGTCAGTGTGGACCGCACCCAGCGACCGGAGGCATATAAGGTCATCCATCTATTTTATATGGACGACTTTAAACTTTGCCTCCGGATAGCGTCAACTACAAAACGCTCTTAGGGTGGTCGAAGAATACACGCGGGCAATTGGTATGGAGTTCAAGAGAGGACGATGTGGGGAATTCTCTAAAGATGCGCAGCTGCAGACGGAAGCATCCTATGACATCTGAATGCCGGAGAGACCTATACATATCTGGGTGTGCAACAAAGGCACATCCAGGATGTAAGACAAATAAAGGATTCTCTCTGCGGCAAGCACATACACCGTCTCCGAAAGATTTGGTCTTACGAACTTTCTTGGAAGAACAAGGTGTCTGCGACTAACATGCTCGCCGTTCCGGTCCTGCTCTACTCCTTTGGAGTAGTGAAGTGGTTAGTAGACGAGCTGCGCCAATTAGACAGAGATACCCGCAAGATGATGAATATTCATAGAAGTATTTATCTTAGATCGTCCGTTCCTCGTGTGTACCTCCCACGCCAACGGGGGAGCTGAGGACTCTTGAGCCTGGAGTGTACGCTTGGCAGAGTAGTACTGAGTATGGCATGTAATATCCTCAGGAGCTCAAATCTCCT
Organism: Rhamnusium bicolor; assembly: GCA_029963845.1. Classification (NCBI taxonomy): domain Eukaryota; kingdom Metazoa; phylum Arthropoda; class Insecta; order Coleoptera; family Cerambycidae; genus Rhamnusium; species Rhamnusium bicolor. The sequence goes on along the minus strand of JANEYF010004329.1, from coordinate 5,282 downwards.
CTTGCGGTTTGTAAAACATCACGAAACTGTACGAGTGGGAGCAGGATTGTTCAAGGAAGCAAAAAGGCAGGACCTGTCGTCAGCGCCGGAATCGCTCATGCACATACTATCTGCATGCCTCGTATTCGCGATTTCGGCCTACATCCACTGACATAACGCGGCGTTACGAGTACTATACTACCATCTAAGGCACTCGTACGACACCCGTGCTGCCTTACGTCCCCGGAGATATTAAGTCCGTTGTCGAGAACGATAAATGCCGGATTTACTGGACCTTTCAACCTCTCAATTAACTTTAAAAACATACACAAAAAAGAAATTTGTCGATAATTGGCTATATCAATTGGATCATCTTTTTTATAAAGTGATATGATACACGCTATTTTAAGATCATCTAGAAAAATTCCACTTTCCAGTGACTTATTAATTAGGTATTCTAATGGTTTACTTAATATATCACTACTAAGTTTTAATAATGTGATGGTAATTTCATCTATACTTGCTGATTTTTTATTATTCAGTTTTGAAATCTCACTTTTAATCATATACTCGTCTATATAGCCCACAAATAAAGTTTGCATATCTACTGACGTACATGGTAGAAAGAGGTTTTCTCCAAAATGTTCGATCAGTTTAATATTAGATATTGTACTGAAATAATTAACAAAATTATTAACTATTTCGGATAAGTTGCTTATTTGTTTACAATTAACTGTATTGGAGTTACACTTTTTTATTCTTTCGACCAAGTTTGCTATTTATTATTTTCCACGTTTCCCTACTCTTATTACTAGAATTGTTGATTTTGTTATTGTAATATTCATTTTTTTGTAATTCTAATGCTCTTTTTTTTATTTAAATATAATGTTTTACTATTTTCACATTTTGTTGAATTTAATAGCCAATAAAGTAGTTTTAATTCATTTCTTTGGTTCAGTAAGAATATGCGTTGCACCATAATTGGAAAAATTAGGGACAGCGGACTTACAGTGACCTCTTCTGACGGGCTAATATTCGTCCAGGTATTGGGCGAATTTGATTTGGCCCATCAGAAGCCTATTGGTCATTTAAAAGTTATTAAATGAGTTTTGAGTGGGCATAAAGTAGAACGCTGCTGGAAGGAGAAGAAGGTTCAAAACAATGCGTAGAGAGTGCGCTACAGATATCATCGTATATTATAATTTTTACTTATACCTAAGGAAGTATAGTTTGTAATCGTGATTTTTTTTCGACCTCGAGATTTTGATTGATATATATGTACGTTTTGAACCCTTCTAAATCCATTCTGACAATTTTCCGAATGATGTCTGTCGGTGCGTGTGCGTGTATGTGTGTATCCGCGATAACTCAAAAAATACTACTTAATGGGAGACTCCAAATTTGGCAGTTAAGATTGTCAACAATATTTTAGATTACACAATAAATTTGGTGAATATGGTACCACCAGAAGAGACAATGAATGAAAGAAGAAAAAAGTTACAATTTCAGGAAAAAAATAAAAAAAATTTAATGCATTTCTGGACGAATCTCGACGAATTATAATGAAAGAACATAACTTTATGAAAAAGAAAATCTGTCCGCATGTCTGTAGTATCGTGACAGCAGACATAGTTTTTGAGATAAAGCTTTCAAAAATGGTACACTTGTTCTAAAGGCCAAAGACAATGAAAAATTCGGTGATGAACAAAATTGGCTAGCTGAGAGGGAGTCCACAGCAAGAAGAGTTTACTATTCTTGAGTCCACGGTACCCAAACTTTTTTGTATTTAACTTTACAAAAAAATATATTCTTGATGAAAGATTATAAATCAGGTCTACTATATCAAGCGAATAAAATATATTTTCCAAGTACTTAAATAAACTGAAATATTTTACACATTTGGTATCATAAAATGGGGTTAGGACAGTGGCGGCTGCTCCTAAGGGGCACAGGAGCACGTGCCCCCCAAAGCAAATTCAGCTTAGCTAGTTAATTAGTCAATTTCTAATTTCTATTTATTTTTATCCATTTTAACATTTTTATCAACATAATAAACCCCAAAACTAATTTCCGACGCTATCGCTGCGTTACAACTTGAGTTTGCCAATATCTACTTCCCAAAGGGCACAAGATGAGTTGTGTACGGAGATCGCGTCATGTTTCTGCATCAGGCTAGATTTTGTTTACGGCATTGCTATGGCAACGACCCCCCCTTATGCTCTAATGCGGGCACAGTTCACTTGTGTACACCCACAGACCACATAGACTTGTTGCAAGGAACCAAGGCAAGAAGCCACCGCGGAGCCTGGCCGGTGCCTAGCAGTCGTATGGCGATCAGTCTGATTTATGCAATCGAGCTGTAAAGATCTATTGTTAATGAGATATTTGTATGTAATAAAAGGTAAATGTGTTGTTCAAGTGTGTCCTAACAGAAGTGACACCGGTACCAGTGTAAATGAAAATTCTTCCTTTTTTTCAGTAAGTAGTAATTACGAGTTATTTGTTATTTAATTTAAATTTTAAGCAATCTGCCTACGCCATGTGTACCTGCGCTCCAGCATGTTTGCAGGACTGGAGTAGTAAATTGTGTCAAATTATTTAGTTTATAACTCGGTGGTTTACAAACATAAAACTAAGTCGACATTTGTATAAAATGGTATTTTAATGTCATTTTTTTTACCTATACGAATTTTATTATATTTATTTTTATGCATGTTATTATAATACATTTGATTTAAAAAAAATACCTCGAATATTTTCATACGGATTTTATTATATTTATTTTACTACATAATAAAAATTAAAATACTTACTTAATATTTTATTAGGAAGAATATTTAATCTTATGTGTAAAGTAACTTATTTTAAATAGTCTCTCTTTTTTCTGTAATATCAGACAGCATGGGGGATGGAATAATAATCCAACTAGCCGCCAATTTAAATCTGCATATAAACAATTGTTGATTCATATGCAAATTAAAGAAACATTCTCTGGAAATTGCATTCCTTTGGAAAATATTTCTATTTTAAATTGTAGTTCTGCAATAGACAAAATAAATTTAACTTGCAATAAATTTAGAGCCCATGATATATCTGAAACTGAATATAACTTTAATTTTTCTTTGGAGTTGTCGGAGTACAACGAATATATTATGGTGTATAGTGGCTTTGTGGTAAAATCAATTTTAAAATCGTTAAAATGTGAAGAATGTATAAACGCTTTATTTTCAATAAACAGGGAAAATTTCCATGAACTAATATCCGTCATCTGATGTCATACAAATATGTAAGGAAACAGAAAAACATTTAAGACATTTTAAAACTGAAAAAAATATTCAAATAGATTTGAAGCTAAAAATTAAAATTATGTGTAGTGTTTTAAAAAAGTTTCAAAATTCAAATATTTTTAATGATTTAGAAATTCACCAATTGGATAATTTCCCTAATAATACCAATCATATTATTGAAATTATAAGGGCAATTTCAGAAACTTACATTAAAATTAGAGGTCATCATTTTACAAAAAATGTTTCATAACTGTTTATGTACTAGATCTTAAAGTGGGAGGACACCTTTGCAAATTTTTGCTTATTTTTTAAGCAGCACACGATTTTGAGAACAAAGAATATTGTGAATGGTTCTCTGGTAAGTTAATTTTAATATACAATTTCAAAATGTCAAATGTGTGCCCCCCTATAAAATTAACCACGAGCCGCCACTGGGTTAGGATAAATTTAACAGTTTGACGTTTGAAAAGTCTAATTTAGTTACAAAAATGTCAATGTCAACAACAAAAAATTATTAAAATATATGACATGAATTATTATTGACAGTATCGAATGACGCTGATAATTAATTATTTAAAAATTTGAATGAAACATTTCAAGGTACTCTATTAAAATTTAAATGAGGTAAGTAAAGAATTAAATAGAATGATTTTTTTAGACCTGGATGATATATACTGCAGGGGCGTGCGGTGAGTTTTGATACAGGGGGAAGCAGTTTGTGATATAGGGTAATGGGTTGTGTGAAGCCCCGAGCGAAGCGAGGCAAATTTTTTAAAAGAAAAGGGGCGTGGCTTCCGTATACTCATTTTAAAACAAATGTCGAAAGCCGCAAAGTTATGATATCCAGAAAAAAATACACTTGTAAGACCGCCACTCCTCAATAAACATAAAACATAAAAACACCAAAAAAAATTAGACAACCCTCGATTCCAAAGCCGAAGCTGCACGGGCGAGGGTTACACTTATGAAAAAAACGCAGACACACAACCATACCCACCGACATTGCCAGTGCCGGTGGCGGGGATCGAACCCGCAGCGAAATAGAAAGTTTGTTCAGTCACACTTGCCATCGTGCACTCTCTAGCCAACTATAAATCGAGTCGGCTAGTTAAGTAGTTAACATGCCTATTTATAATGTAGTTTAATCCGCCTATCCTTTTTTGCGAAGTCGGAAATAACTACGTCATAAAAGTTTGAATTTTGGGACATCTCCTTCACAAAGTCACTTTCTATTGTCAACAGGGACAATTTTGAAAGCCGCTCCTCACTGGTTCAATTTCTTGAAAAAGTTTTTATTCTTTTTAAGGTCGAAAAACTGCGTTCCACCGAAGCACTAGTTGCAGGTATCGTCAACACTAACACACAATTTCAACACTTCAGAATAGGCTTGATCCAAACTATTTTCTTTTATAAAGATAATCAATTCGTTAGCGTTATGTTTCTGACTAATATCTTCTGTAGTATAAATAACTGAAAATTCCGATCGTAACCCAACTATATCAAAAAAATTTCAGTAGTTATCACTCAATGACTGAAGTGCGTTTTGTGGAAACTGTTTATTTTTTAAATTCATTAAAATTACACAATTCTAAAAATTGTATATCACTGAAATTTTTTAATCTATTATTTAGTTGCCCAGTGATATTGTCCAAAATTTCGATAAAAAGTCTTCGATATGCAGTGCTACGATCTACTATAAATTCAGTTCGTATTCTTTTTCTTTGCGACTCTAAATTGTCATTCCTAGTTTTCTCCCAGAACTTTTTGAAATTCATTTCTTTTGTTACAAATCAAATTTTTGAATTCTTCAATTTTCTTTACACAAAATCCAACCTCATTAGTAGTTGATTTATACCGCCCGACTCCTCCGACCTTGATCACATACGTATACGGGCATATGTTTCCAAGGTCTTTGCACCGCGGATTGAATGTCTATGACGCACGGGTACGCGCTTTTGCCAAGGTCGTTGTTTTCTATTCCTCCGACCTCGATCGTACACGTATTAAGGTCGCAGC
>JANEYF010004328.1:0-37832 GCA_029963845.1 Rhamnusium bicolor | reverse complement strand
TGTCGCCGTTCAGTTACGTATTGCTATAAGAACACACTGGGTTTATCGACCAGGTTGACCTTCGCCTTTCTCAGGTCAGCTGGGCTTAAGTGAGTGACCGAGGGATTCATTATGGCCTGCCAAGATGGTGTTATCAACACCTTGGTCTACCGCAGCCGCGTGTGGCGTGTAGAGGTTCCTGATATCAACTGCAGGACCTGCCATCAGGCACCGGGATCGCTTCATGCCGGTAGTTAATACGCGATTTCGGCCTACATCCTCCGACATAACGCGGCGTTACGAGTGCTATACTACCATCTACGGCACTCGTACGGGGTAGACCAGACACCAGTGCTGCCCCTTATATCCCCAGAGATATTGAGCTCGCTGTTGAAAACGAAAATGTAAGTTCACTGGAACTACTCATTCCCGACGGTCAGACTAATCCGTACCAACAAGCCCAAACCAGTCCTCCTCGACGGGCGGCGCAAGGTGATGTATGTCATCGAGTTCTCGGCACCTGATGAAGAAAAACATCATCTTGAAGGAGGAGTAGAAACGGACCGAATACGCGATCTCCGGTACGAGCTCCAAGTGCTGTACGCGGCTATTCGGTGAAAATGGTCGGCCTAATAATCGGTGTACTCGAAGAAAAAGCCTACGCTGCTCTCGGAACTGACGATCATACCGACCTGCCAAAAGTCAGTCAAGTGGCTGGAAGGCCAAATGCAGAAGGCGGTCATTCTGGGTTCTCTCCGTCTGCTTAGGGCACACAATTTCGGAATCTACAGTCACCAACCCTGCGAGATGTGGGAAGTGGCAGTGGTTAAAGTGTTGGCGCGACTCCCGTGAGGCGTCGGAGGCCATGGAGGACTGGGTCCAGCTTCGGGAATCCAAATAATAATAATAATAATAATAATAATATGCAACTGTATCGCCAGATCTGATTAAACAGAAATATTCATTTTCAGGAAAAATTTTTTATTAAATGATAACTCTATTAACTCGCTTAAAATCAATCTGTAGAAAGAGAAGAACCGATATATTGGCTCTTGGAGCAAAATATGCCACTTATACACTGAGTTAATTTCCAATCAAATATCTAATAATTTCGAAAATATAGTTAACTGTTGTGACAATCTCAAGGATAAAGATGTAACCCCGGATTTAAAAAAATCAGTTTATCAAAACTAATGAAAGTTGTACTATACAAAATGCATCAGTCATAAGTTATATTCAAAGCAAGGAAAACCCACCATTTTACTCTCATTTAAACTTTCCCAATTCAGATTTTCATTATCAAGCAACTGAGCAAACCTATGAACTATAACCTGGCTAAGAATTTAGACCAGATGATCCTGATAATCCAAAGTATATATCCCAGACAATAATTCTGATGGAGGTGAACAAACTAATTCAGATAGTAAGTTCAAATGCATTTCATATAATATTTTATTTTATTTTACTAAACAGACATTACAAACTTTTCTTGATTCCTTGTTGAATGCTACCAAAATCAAATGAGAAAATTTGTCTCCCAAATTATATCTGTTTGTGATTTCTTAACAATGATGGTCTTAAGTCAAATGTATATACGGTATATATATATATATATATATATATATATATATATATATATATATATATATATATATATATATATATATATATATATATATATATATATATATATATATATATATATATATATATATATATATATATATATATATATATATATATATTCTGAAGAAAAAGTTACAACAGACGAAGAATCAGAAAATCTAACTGGTAAGTAGTAAATTAATACAAATAATATAAATATGTACTGATATTCAAGGAGAAACTTAGTTGACAAAGTTGGTAAATCTTAGAAAAAGAAAAAGTATAATATTTCAGTAAAGGAAAGAATGACAATCAAAGTGCAAAGGCTCCAGAAAAATCATCAAGTTTTATCACCTTGGAACAAGGAGAAATATCGTTATAAGTGTATATCTAAAATAAATTAGATTAGACGGTATAGCATTAATGCACAATTTTGGAAATTAAAGTGCTTTACCTATTTTTTATATTCTACTGCTGCACAAATATATATTTCTGTACTAGGCGAAAACGTGGTAAAAGATCTTACTGTGATTGTACTTGGTAAACCAGTTCTTATTACAATCTTGATCCTAGACAACAACAAAATTCAAGCATTTTCAACAAAAAAATATAAAAATATTCCAATTACAATCATTTCTATCGAAATATATATAACAAACATAATTGATTCCCACAAAGAAATATTACAAATAATGATTAGTTTACCATTTACGAGGGTTTTGCTTTTCAGGACAGTATATTATGCACATCTTTCATATTATAGCAAATCAAAATGATTTTATTTGTAATTGAAATTCGACTGTATCGCAAAATCAATAATAAATAAAATAGAATCACACAGCAATGAACTATAAATCTCCCAAATGTGATGTACCTTATTTATTCCATCACTGTGATATTTTTCGTATAGCTTTGAGAAAAATAAGCCACAATGATGAAACAAATTGAAATATGGACACGTTTGAAAGTTTAATATAATAATTGCTATATCATAGAGATCGTGAGATAGCGATGAATTCCAGAGACCAATTTTACGGAGTAATAATATTATATTGTAAACACCTAGCGAACCATTCCCAAACAATATGAAATGATAAAATATTCTTATCTACTATGCAATGAATCTGTTTATAAAAATGGGAACAAACAATTAAAGGTTTTTATCAGATAATTAGGCAGATTGCAGCTATAAAAACAATTACTTGCTAGGCTGGTTATTGCCGAGCGTCCAGTAACAATTCATGGATAGATCCAGGCGGATCGCTCTCTGCCCCACTGAAAGTGAATACACCAATAACTTTGAAGTCATTGAAATACACTCTAAATGCGTAGTATTTATAAAGCGTCTATGTGAGCAATACGTAGATACGTAGAAAGTGCAATTAAAGACAACGGAGGTTAACATTTTTAAAATGTCTCGTTCAATTTTGCAAAAGTGTATTAGTGGGCAGTATAGCAATATTCAGGTGCCATCGGAAACGACACTAAAAAATATTTATCACAGAGATGTGACAGTATTAAACAAACAAATTATTCCCAGCTGAATGAGAAATACGTTCGAATTAGCGTGGATGAAACTGCCAATGCTTGCGGCTAGAAGGTGGCAAATGTTTTAATGGATCATTAATCTTGGTAATATACTTTTACTCTTGTGGTCGCTAAAAATTCATGTGTGTTAGTGTTATATTCACCAATACTTTCAGTCCTCTTGATATTACCTTTGGACGCCAGAATAACCACAAGGTAAAAATATATTATGTGATATATACATGAACATTTTTATGCGGTGACACATCAACCCAGGAATTGAGGTCAAAAATTTTTTTTTTAAAAATTTTTTTGGAGAAAAAGGGGGGAAAAAAAAAGGTGGTTTTGGAAAAAGGTTTTTTTTTTTTTTTTTTAAAAAAAATATTTGTTTTTTGTTTTTTTAGAGAATTTTTATTTTTTGGGGTTTTTTTTTTAAATGAGAAAAAAAAAAAAAAAAAAAAAATGTTTTTTTGAAAATAAGGTGAGGTCAATTACCGCTACCTCCCGGTCTCTATATATCAGTGAATCTGTGAATAAGTACAACAAAAAAAAATAAAAATTTTTGCTGTCCGTAATATTGTAATGAATGTATTTTTTTTGTATTTCAAAATTTATTGTGACAAACAGTTGAGAAAATTCAAGTCATTTGTAAAAAGTAATTTTATTTTATATTATAACCTATATCAAATAAATGTTCTATTGATATTTACAGAAATTGCACCTTCATGAAAAATTCTTCTACATATAAAATAAAACAAAACAAAACAAAAAGTATATTAATTACCTAATTAGACACTATTGATGTATTTTATTATCGTAGAGATAAAATAGTACCTTTTAAACTCTTATAAATACGATAAAACGTAATTTGGTTACTTTTTAATGACACTATATTTTTCATGAAAGTAATGTAGTATTTAATCAAATCATGATAATTAAACAAAGAAATATTTACGTATTTCTGAATATATATATATATATATATATATATATATATATATATATATATAAATATATATATATATATATATATATATATATATATATATATATATATATATATATATATATATATATATATATATATATATATATATATATATATATATATATATATATATATATATATATATATATATATATATATAACAGTAATATTTATCGCTTTTCAGTTGTATACGGTTTCCCTGGATCTTTATCATTATAGGCAGATCCCAATTAACCTTTCAGTAGTCGCGCCCGGGTCTCAGACCGGCCCGATGATTTATTGCTGATTTTTGAAAAAGTGGAAGGGTAGCGACCTCTCGTGCACAGTAACTTTCTATCTATTCCGTATGAAGCATCAGTATAAATCAGAGCGGTGGTGTGTTGTTGTCAATAGCTGTAACGCAATCCGGTATGTGACACCAGGGTGGCTACTTGTGTAACTATTCTTTACTCTTCGATATTATATATAAACGTATTTATTGCGGCAAAATACACATTTTTTTAGTTGGTGTCAATCATATTTTTTAGACATGAGGTATTACGAACAGGAACAATAAAGATTAAGGCTTATGTCAGAAGACGTTATGATTGATAATAAGGAAGCAGCTTATGATGAATCTAATGCTGAGGAATCAGATAACGAAGAAATAGAACTTGAAGATAGTGAATCCAAACAAGATATTTTATTTCTGATAGAGAAGAAGGTGATGTATCTGAGAGCAACTAGTTGTCATTCGTAGGAAAGATGGATTAACATATTGGAAAAAACGTTCATCCATGCTTAAAACTGTCAGAACTAGAGTAGAGAATATTGTAATCCAAGATCTTATAAAATCTTTAAAAGAGGCAAGAGAAATATGAGAATATTTTAGAATGACGCCATAATTAATTTGATTGTAGAATTCACAAATCAATTTATAGAGATGCTACTATTTGAGACGAAATTGAAACTCATGCTTTATTGGGACTATTATACTTGGCAGGACTTCAGCATGCAGACCCATTTTTTTCCAAAATTTCTATACATTAAGTATAGGAATTTTGGAAAAAAAGATGGGTCTGGTATAAAAATATTTCGTCTTACCATTTCCTTACAAAAAGTTAGATTTTCTTTTATTTTAGATATTTACATTTTGAAGACAAAGATTCTTGTGCAGAACGAAGAGCAGTAGATAGCTATACGAACTGTTTTCGATAGTTTTGTATCTAATTGTCAAAATGGTTACAACCAGTCTGAATGTGTAATTATTGACTAAAATCTTCTAGGATTTAGAGAAAAATGTAGCTTTCGTCAACATATTCCCTCTAAACCAAATAAGTACGGCTTAAAAATATACGCATTATTCGATGCAAAAATGTATTGTACAAGCCAGATCAAAGGTTATGTTGGCAAACAATCGCCAGGGCCATTTAACTCCTCAACTAGTGCCAATGATATTGTGCTGAGACTTATTGATAATATTCGTACAACCAGTCGTAATTTAACGATAGAAAATTGGTTCACTTTGATCCCTTTGATTGAAGAATGATTGTGAAACCTAATAAAATGACTGTTATTGCAACTATCAGAAAAAACAAAGCTGAATTACCATTAGAGTTTACCAAGCTTAAGTACTGCCAGATCATACTAGCATGTTTAGATTCGGGCCCAAATGCACTATTGTATCTTACATTCCGAAAAAGAAGAAGAACGTGCTTATAGTTTCTACTCTGCACAACTCTGATGAAATTGAACAAAAGACTAGTAAAAAACAGAAACCGCTAATTGTTACTTAGTATAACCAGACTAAATGTGGTGTGTATCTTTCAACAACCCAAATAAAATAAATTTTTGGAGACAATATTTGAGAGAATTAGCCAATCAATTATTACGTTCTCATTTACAAGTGCTGCTATCTTGTATCTTCCTCGAAATCTGAAATTGAGATGGCGAGAAATTTGTGAAATTGAAGATAAGAGTCGTCCATAGAACAATGTACCTGGAAGATGTGCATATTGTGATAGGAAAAAAATCTGAAAATCGGTTGACCCTGCAGGCCATTTCTGAAACTTACCGCTATTTTCTAGCTTAAGGCGCTCAAAAATATACGCATTAGTTAATTTTGAGCTCGAAGAGCTCAAAATATTATACACATACATTTTTGAGTTCTACGATTAGGTGAAAAATCTCGAAGTTATATTAAAAAAACACTTTTATAATTTTTGAACTGCGATATCTTTTGAACAAATTAACCAATCGAGATGCAGTTTGCAGCATTCAACGCAGTTTTTCAGGTACAAAGAGTTCTGTTTGTACCAAAAATCGATCCGACAAAAATTTTGAATGTTATTTCAAAAAAACACGCACGCACGCACGCACGCACGCACGCACACACACACACAATTTTCTTAGCGGGAAGTTAAAATATAGAAGGACAAAATACGCGTGCTTCAAAGCAACAGACACATGTTTGGAGCATATCGCAATTATTTGCCAATTCTATCGTGAAAATGTTCTTCAACAGAAGCAATCTGAATTTTTTACAACTGTATATATTTGTCATACACCATATAATAATAATTTTAGGTCTGAATATTTAAAATATTGACTTTTTTTAGAATTGAAGTTTTAAGTTCCAATATATGAAATATGGCACATATTGGTTTTATTTGTAACAATATATTTAAAATAAATATCTCAAATTAATACTGCACTAACAGATACATTATTATTGATCACAGAATCCCAAACTGTATCCAAATTATAATAAAAAGTTATTGAATATTTTCTAAAAAATTTTTTGTAAATCCTGGACTGTCAGACTGGCGCGACTACTGATGTTTAAAAAACCGATATGACTACTAGATGGTTAATTTCATTAAATACGAACAAAAAATTATTTAACTTAAATTTAAAAACAAATTATTTACATAAATAAATTAAGTAGTACTCTTTCATGAGACTAATATACAATATTTTATTTAGCAGTCTGTAAAATAGAGAATAATCAACTAATACTGACTTCACTCTACATTATTCTTAAAAAACTCACTCTGGGAATATATTAAGTTTCGAAACGAAGATTTCTTACTCTTCACTTTTAAGAGACGCAATTTCACCTCTCTCATAATACATAGAAATTGTTTTAAATTATTTAATTTACTCCGATAGGTATAGGAACTTACGGTGATAAAGAGTATGATACCTTCTAAAGAAATTCAATAGCGAAGGTTACTTTGGAAATAAAGAAAACATTCAGCACGAAAGTCCAACAACTATAAAATATAAATATAAGATAATATACAAATTGTATATACAAAAAATCAAGAAATTGTACCACAAAGTTTTATATACACTTGATTGTCATTCAGAATTGAACACAATTAAACCATCTGTAGTCCCTTGGTAATATTTTCTACATGTTCTTTTGCTTTTAGGCGTAGTGCAGCTATGGAAGTAGTTCTAAGGTCAGGCGGAGTCGTATTGGGTGAATGCGAATGAGCCATTGGAGGTCTTCCAGGATCTGTCGCTACCGGAGAGGTCAAATAACTTGGGTAACCCGTCTGAGGATGACTCAAAAATCCTGGAAGAGCAGACAAAAGTGGAGGAGATAACCACGGGTCCATTGGTAAAGACAGGCTAGATCCGGCAGCTCTGGACAGTGTAGCTGCGTGATATTCACTTAGTCCTAGACGGGCTGCTTCCATTTTTTCTTGTCGTCTCCATTTTGCACGACGATTTTGAAACCATACCTGAAACAAAGAAATATTCTACTTTAAATGTATAACACCAGAAAAAGACATTTAACAGATATATGTGGAAATGTTTACAAGGTGGTCTATTTCTGATAAAGAAGTGTACTGCTTAGTGTTTGGCATATGATGTAGCAAACGTTTTAATATATGTATTGGCAATTTGGCATATAATTGAGGAACTTCCGTAAAAGAGAAGGAAACCGTAGTGGTAATTCTAAAAGCCAAACCACGACGCACGGTGGAGATTCAGACTCTGTCAGAGCACTCCAAATAATCAATTATGTTATGATTCTTATGTGTATGATTTACTTTAGTTAATTTTAACTACCGAATTATTTAAAAAGAACAGACACCGCCCATCACAATTCTAGGTAGCAAAGAAGGAAAATTCGCAGAAATCATGATATTTTTGTTTTAATAAGTTTCATTTGGTGTAAGAGTATACGATACAACTCTACAAAATTTAGAAACTTGGATATTTTTTATACGAACAATAAAATATCTACAATAATGTCGATTAGTCGGACATTTTCAAGTTGATTGTAATAAACTACCACAAGATGGCTTTACAACCTTCTATTTCAAGTCGCAGACTTATGTTAGCTTCAATTTATTGAACCCAAGTTCTTCGTTGTAGATAGAGATGGAAAAAACGGCTCCTTTTGTGAAACGTTAAACGTTACTTTTTTTTACTGTTCCTGAATGAAATCGACTTTACACTGTCTATAGACCACAACATCACTGCGTGTAATTTCCTTAAATGTTTTGTGCATGTAACTACCGTGCATCGCATATACACCATAATTTGTTGTAGGTTGGTTTCGTAGCGTAGCAGTGGAAGTACGATTTACTCCTGTACTCCCTTGCATCCAATGAAATAGGTTTAACCCATATAAATTTAAAAAACGGTTGTTTCTAAATTACAACAGAGACTGAAAAAAATAGTTTTTCTTTATTTTTATATTTTAATTAATAGTTGTTATTCATTTTATTTCAGAATTCCCTTTTTATTTACGTTATTTTTTCGGTGCGACTGATGTACAATAGGTAGGTACAGTATGTCAATATTTTAAATTAATGTAGAAGAAAAAAAGGTCTTAGAAAATGTTGTAGTTGTATCTTGAGACTGAAAAATAAAGTTCATTGCTTAATTGTTATTTTATTGTTTGTTTTATTTTATTGTTTGTTTTATTTTGACATTATTTGTTAAGTGTTATAACATCTGAAGAATGATGCCACAGCCAATATAATGTTTTCGATTGTATTTGTAACTCTTACGTCTTACATATTTATAATATTTATATTTATTTTGTCTCAAAAAAATCAAAGAAAAATATGAAATATTATATATTGTGAAATCAGGAAGAAAATCGCTACAATGGAACAGTACAATAAAAAAAAAGTTTATATCCGTTCCTTGTTAATTAAGCATGAACTTTAATTTCCCAGTCGCAGCAAAAAACTGAGGAAAACCATAAAAATTTGTCTTATTTTTTAACTTAAATAACTTTTCTACATCGATTTAAAATATGGACACTGTACCTTATATTAAGATAAGATAACATATTTTATTCACCATGAAAATAGTACAAAGCACAATGTCGGTCTTGTTATTACAGAAAAATATATTTCATAAAATAAACAAAATAAACACAAATAAACGCATAAACATTAAAAGAAATGTAAGTCATTTAAACATGAAACAAATGTATACACACACTGACTGTTGTACGTAATCCAATAGTTAACAACATGAGATAGTTTATTTCAAACTTATTTGCAACATAAAAAACGTCGGATTCTTTGACGGTGGTAAAGGTATCAAAGAAGCCGACGTTTTTATACTACAAATAAGTTTGAAGCAAACTGTATTTAGTTTTATTAAAGTTATAAAAACAAAAACAATGCTCTGTTAGGAACTTTTTTATTCTTTTTTAAATGACTGAAACTTATCTATTGCCTTTATTCGATCGGAGAGTTTATTGAACTACCTGCACAATAATCTTTTCTATATTTGCTTGTACTTATCAATTGAATTTCCCTAAGTACATAGCCATAATACCAGGGCTATGTATATTTTTATTGATATTAAATAAACTAGAATTTTTATAAAAACAAGCCAATTTATCGTTCCTTATGTGGACTCTTTAGTTTCTCAGAACGAATATAAAAAACGTTTTCTTATGATAATTATTACAAATTTACAAACACTCTCACGAATGAAATGTAAATCCATTCTAATGAACTTCGTCAAAAATAAGATATATTGTTGAAGGCGCTAGAATCAGCATAATTTGGTGTCGGTAGAGGTTCGGGTCCTGACGTCCTATGACTAAAATTTTTTTTTTTTTTTTTTCGATTGACAAACGTTCAATATCCTACCTTCAGGAGGCACTTTTTTGAAAATATGTCCAGTTTTTTTTGTATTTAATTCTAAAATCATCCAAAGGCACGTTATTTTGGGATTTTTTTTAAGTACTTTTCATGAAAATTTAAAAAAATCGGCTTCCTGAAGGTAGTTCTTTGAACATTGTTCCATTAAGAAAAATTTTTCTTAATTCATTTATTTGCTTAGCTTGCCTTCCAGTCGTCGAGAGCTCTCCAATGGATAATTTTTCAATGTCCTCTTAATTTTTTATTACATTTAAATCTAATTTATTTTACATTTTGTTATTGTATTTTTATAAATAAAACAAAATAGAGCACAAACTATTATTTTCATTTATATTTATTTAATAAAACAATAGCGCAGTGGCCTAGTACAAATCATGCTATTAATATTTCCGCTCTATATTTCCGTAGTTCCAGATGTTGTGCAACGAGATCGTATTAGTATCAGCCAAGTTTGGATTGAACGATGATTTTCAGTTCGGGTTTAAAACGGTACACAAATACTAAAATGCAAGTTTTCAGGATCGTTAATGATGTCAAGACACATAGTGGAGTGCTCGCTCTAACAAAAGTCGCTTAGTTTTTGATCCCGTTAGAGTAAAACGTATTACCTTGCCAGATATGTGGCTTATGCCTTATAGTCTACGCATCCACTTGTCCTAAAAATTGTCATATGTATAAGGGAACAACTCAAAATTTTCTAATTGAAGCCTTCGGTCGTTGATAGATGTCGCTAACTCAAAGCTCCAAAATCCTGTGAGTGCTGACTATTCTGTTTCATGTGCATAAAACCTATTAACTATGGTGACTGTATTTACCACTTTGTAAATTTCGTTCCGGTTACATGGTTAATGTCAGAAAATAGCGATGTTTCTTCACCAGAGGAGCCCTTTGAAGGTTCAGATTCTGACCCAAACTATAGTGCAGAAGAGACATTTTCAAAAAGTTCCGAATTAGAATAAGTAATTATTAAGGTTAGGATTCTAACTGTGGAAGTAAAATCTGTTAAGTGATATCAGATACCAAGTATTACTTGCACAGCGTACTATTTCCTTATTGCACTACTTAACATATTTTACGTGCTAATGCTTACTTTGTTCTTGCAGAATAATGTTGTGAAGAGGGAAAGAAAGAGAGAAAGATAAACAAACAAAATAGAACAAAAAGTTTGAAAGAGAGAGAGAGAGAGAGAGAGAGAGAGAGAGAATTATAAAAAATACAGTGGAACTAGTGGTGAAATAAGTAAGAAAACTATCAGCTGTCCTTGTATGTGCAAAGCAAAATGCTTTGAGTAACTATCAGAAGAAGAACGGACAACAATATTCTCAATATTCTGGGAGCTTAAACACGATAATATACAAAATGCATATCTACACGGGTGTATGCGTAAAAAGAGTATTAAACGAAGACAAAAAGATACAAAGACAAAGGGATAAAAGAAGGACTTCCACTATTCATACTCCGTTCCATCAAACAATACGAATTTAAAAATGTGCAAAAATGCTTTCAGTTATCTGCATGGGGTTGGTAGAGGTCGAGTGGAATAATATCGTAAGCAAGCTCAAAGACGATGTCATTGTTCCTGAAAAAAGGCCAAAGGGGAAAACACGGAAACCAAAAAAGAAAGTATTTACAAAATGACAATGACATAGTTCGCCGCTTTATAGAATCTTTGCTTAGATATGAGAGTCACTACAGCCGAAATAAAAACATGAATAAAGAATACATGAGCCTTGGTTACAACATTAAAATATTATACGAAAGGTACAAGGATTACAACGTTTCTTTCAAATCTCCTAAATCAGATATTTGCGCAAAATGTGATGAGTTCCAAATCAATATAAATCAGGCTAGAGAAATCGGTGACTTTTGAAAACTCAATGAACTAGAAACTTTTAAAGAACTACACATAAGAAAAGCAGAAGCTTAAACAAGCAGTAGAGGAGTCCAAGGAGAATAATGTAACGTAATAACTTTTAATCTGCAACAAGCTCTGCCTACCCTTAAATTGACTAACGGGCCATGTTTCTATAAAAAAACTTTGGTGTTATAATTTCAATGTTCATTGTTGCAATCATTTTTTTCTTTGGGACGAATCCATTGGCAAACGAGGTTCTGATGAAATTACCAGCTGCCTAAAGAAATATTTTGAAAAGTTTGATGTCGGTGGTGAAACACTTTATGCCATATCTGAAAACTGTTGTGGCCAAAATAAAAATTGGACTATCGTAGGGTTTTGGCTATAACTGCTGGCTTCTGGAAGATTTAAGAAAATAGTCCATATTTCCTATAAGTAGGGCATAGTGAGAGTAATTTTGCATTAGTTGAAAAATTTGCAAGAGCTGACTGCAATCTACTCTCCTAGCGAATGGGTAGAGGTCTTAAAAGGAGCTAAAAAGAAAAAGCCGTTTATTGTAACTACTCTAACAAGAGAAGATTTTTTAAATTTTTCTCAGCTTAGAGGAAATTTTGTTCAATCAAATTTTGGCATAAGTAACTGTGTGAAGCTCGAATTCAACATTAGCAATCCCTATATTATTATGTATGCTTATAAATAATACGCAGGATATCCGCAACCAATTAGCTTAAAAGAAAACGGGTTAGGCTTAACCACTCATTGCAGGAAGACTTCAGTATGGACTTAACTCTGAAGTATTTAGAAGCCTTGCTCATTGACGAGTCAAAATTGACCCTTCCTTTATATTACTCACTTAAATCTTAAATCCTTATAGCTAGGAAGTTTGATATTTGCGCTGTTTTTTATATTCGTTCATTTAATATAAGTTATGCTTTTCTTAGAATAATTAGTTACATTTACCCATTAAAATTTTCTTAATCTAAACAGTTTTTCTTTGCTAACTCTAGTGCATAAAAAATCTGTCATCTTTTTCTATATATCTTGCTGCTGGCACCAACAAAAAAATAAAATTTAGTACGCAACACACATTTCAAACATTTATTTGTTTATCTTTAAATTAAATTCTTATCTACTGTAAATTTTTTATTTTGGTAGTTAACAAGTTTTACATAAGGACTACAATTAGCCACACATTTTCTCTAAAAATTATAAAATTCTCTGTAGAACTTCTATTTTTAAAATAAGTAAAGGACCATACGTTTATATAGGCTTATATGGCAATAAAAAAACAAAAAACCTCATTTTCTCCGTTCAACTGTGGCTGAAAATTAATTATTTTCGCTACACTTCTCGCTTATCTCCCAAACTATTATATCTATCATAAAATTATTGCTTACAAAATGTGTGTAATATCTCTCAGATTACGATGGTTCTTAAATCAGAATTTTTGAAAACTTAATAACCGAGATATTTAATATATAGTGTGATGTCAATTTTCGAAGTTTATCGGCGGCGGTCTCAGGTCACTGCTTATGCTCGCGTCCCCTCTACTAGAAGACTGTTTCAATCAATCGCACTACCTCCCGCAATGGCCCCTCGTTAAATAGTTACGCGTACTTAATTGCAGTTTTAAAATTAATTTTTTTTAAATATTTGTGCTGCAGAATAAACATAATTGTATTTGTTTGAATATTAAATCAATTTATGTGGACCTACATGAAATTGTTATGTAATAAATAAATTAACACATTATAAGAAACTGTATAGTTTACTGTTTACAAGACGCCTTAAGCTGGTATGTATTTTTTCAATATAATTTCTTACCATGTAATTATAATTATATTATAATATAACCAAAGGAAAGATGATCTATATTCTAAAACTATGTATTTTCAAAAAACAAACAATTTTGATGGTTTGAATTGGCACCGAAATTGCTATTTTAGTTTTACAAGCAAACAAAATATAGAAGACGAACAGAGAAAGAGAAGAAAATTGAAAACAATTCAGATGGATCGAATGCTTGTCCATCGACTTTTTCATGTGTCCTTGCATAAAACTAATTTCTTCATACAGAAATGTATATATATATATATATATATATATATATATATATATATATATATATATATATATATATATAAATCTTCCATCGTACCAGCCTCTCTAATTTTTTTTTTCAATTTTACCCACTGTGGATTGAGTTATGGGTCGTTCTGGATATTTAGTATTAAATAAATTGCATACTTCTTATTGAGTTCTTAGCCTATCACCATGCCGAATCATCGTAAGACAGTTGATGAGAAACCCCTACTGGAGTAAAGTATTATTAAGTCATTCACTGTCAAAGACGATAATGATCAAACAAAAACTAGCCTACCTCAAAAAATTAATAAAAAACGTTTATTTTACTTTTTTCTTTATTAATTTTTTTTTTAAGTGGCTGTATCTTTCAACTTATCAATTTTACTCCCTAAGTGTGACATATTTGGAATCAGCTGTTAAAGCAAAATCCAGAAATGGAGAAATATACAGGATGTTCTATTTAAAAAATATATCGATGGTGTCATAACGGAAACAGTGATGACATCATAACAAAAAAAAAAGAAAAAATAAAGTGGGTAATTGAAATTAAAAATCGACGTGTCCGAGAATTTTTTTTCTAAATATTTTTGGTTTAAGAAATAATGAATTTATTTCATACCTCACAGACACACTGGACATGATGTCTGGTAGTCAAACGAAAACCCTCTCAATATCTAAGAGTACCATGGAGGTACTCTTCTCAAGGTTGTATTGAGTGGAGTGCAATTTAGTTTCGATTTTTCAGCTCGTAGGCATTTTTTGGAATAAAATGTATGGCCTTGCCGAAGTGTTGCTTATGCCCTGTATATTGGGAATCCACTTGCCGTAAAAAATCGTCGTGTATATAAGAGCACAAATCAAAATTTTCTAACTAAACACACCATGTGACAGCTAATCATGAAGAATATTTTCTCCAAAAATGATGAAATTCTCTATAGAATCTCTATTTTTAAAATAAATAAAGAAACGGGCTTTTACAGAGCTTATATGGCAGTAAAAAACAAAAATCATCATTTGCATATCTCCCAAACTATTATATTTATCAAAAAAAAAAATTGTTTATAAAATGTGCGCAATATTGTCCAGATTGTGTCGGATCTTAAATCAGATTTTTTTGAAAACCTAATTACTGAAGTATTTAATAATGTATAGTATGATGTCAATTTTTGAAGCTTATTGGCGGCTTCAAGTTGGCTGATGATGCTCGCGTCCCCACCACTACTAGGACTGTTTCAATCACCCGCACTACCTCCCGCAATGGCCATTCATTAAATAGTTACTCATATTTTGTACTCATTTATAATTTATTTTTTGAAAATAATATAATTGTGCTGCAGAGTAAACATAAGTGTTTTTACGGAATATTAAATCAGTTTATATTACATGAAATTGTTATTTAATAATTAAATCCGTTATTAGAAACTGTCCAGTTTACTGTTTACAAGACACCTTCAGCTGGTATGTATTTTTTCACTAAAATTTTGTACCATATAACTAATGTAACTGATGTATGTGCTTTGTAGAAAAAAATAAAATGGAAAGCACTAATGACGGCACAAACTCAAAAGAGATTGAAACAAAAATAAAATTTAACGTGAAAGACATTCGTAAGAAATTATGCATAATTTGTATGAAGCCGGATCCTGGATGGTGATCTATATTTTAAAACTAGTAAGTGTATTTATTGGACTTATTTCTATTCAATTCCAAAAGCTTCTTATAAATACACATCATACCAATGCCATATCCTTTTTGCTTTAAAAAGCCTTTTTCGAGTATTTTACATACATTAGTAAATACGCCAGATCTCCTGATTGTCCGTTTTCCACTTTTGTTTTGATTGTTAGATAGACCTTTGCATTTTTTATTACGATTTAAAAAACATGAAATATGATATTTTGTCTCCATGGCTATAAATCGTTAATAATAATTCTTTTGAAAATTATGGGAGTTTGGTGGTCTATTAGCCTTATTTTTCTTTCTGTGATTGTGGCCATTACTTTAGAAAGCCTTTTTTATTGTTGAAGATTTAAAATATATATATATATACATATATATATATATATATATATATATATATATATATATATATATATATATATATATATATATATATATATATATATATATATATATATATATATATATATATATATATATATATATATATATATATATATATATATATATATATATATATATATATATACTATATATATATATATATATATATATATATATCTATATATATATATATATATATATATATGTATATATATATTTTAAATCTTCAACAATAAAAAGGCTTTCTAAAGTAATGGCCACAAACACAGAAAGAAAAATAAGGCTAATAGACCACCAAACTCCCATAATTTTCAAAAGAATTATTATTAACGATTTATAGCCATGGAGACAAAATATCATATTTCATGTTTTTTTAAATCGTAATAGAAAAATGCAAAGGTCTATCTAACAATAAAAACAAAAGTGGAAAACGGACAATCAGGAGATCTGGCGTATTTACTAATGTATGTAAAATACTCGAAAAAGTCTTTTTTTAAAGCAAAAAGGATATGGCATTGGTATGATGTGTATTTATAAGAAGCTTTTGGAATTGAATAGAAATAAGTCCAATAAATACACTTACTAGTTTTAAAATATAGATCACCATCCAGGATCCGGCTTCATACAAATTATGCATAATTTCTTACGAATGTCTTTCACGTTAAATTTTATTTTTGTTTCAATCTCTTTTTGAGTTTGTGCCGTCATTAGTGCTTTCCATTTTATTTTTTTTCTACAAAGCACATACATCACTTACATTAGTTATATGGTACAAAATTTTAGTGAAAAAATACATACCAGCTGAAGGTGTCTTGTAAACAGTAAACTGGACAGTTTCTAATAACGGATTTAATTATTAAATAACAATTTCATGTAATATAAACTGATTTAATATTCCGTAAAAACACTTATGTTTACTCTGCAGCACAATTATATTATTTTCAAAAAATAAATTATAAATGAGTACAAAATATGAGTAACTATTTAATGAATGGCCATTGCGGGAGGTAGTGCGGGTGATTGAAACAGTCCTAGTAGTGGTGGGGACGCGAGCATCATCAGCCAACTTGAAGCCGCCAATAAGCTTCAAAAATTGACATCATACTATACATTATTAAATACTTCAGTAATTAGGTTTTCAAAAAAATCTGATTTAAGATCCGACACAATCTGGACAATATTGCGCACATTTTATAAACAATTTTTTTTTTGATAAATATAATAGTTTGGGAGATATGCAAATGATGATTTTTGTTTTTTACTGCCATATAAGCTCTGTAAAAAGCCCGTTTCTTTATTTATTTTAAAAATAGAGATTCTATAGAGAATTTCATCATTTTTGGAGAAAATATTCTTCATGATTAGCTGTCACATGGTGTGTTTAGTTAGAAAATTTTGATTTGTGCTCTTATATACACGACGATTTTTTTACGGCAAGTGGATTCCCAATATACAGGGCATAAGCAACACTTCGGCAAGGCCATACATTTTATTCCAAAAAATGCCTACGAGCTGAAAAATCGAAACTAAATTGCACTCCACTCAATACAACCTTGAGAAGAGTACCTCGATGGTACTCTTAGATATTGAGAGGGTTTTCGTTTGACTACCAGACATCATGTCCAGTGTGTCTGTGAGGTATGAAATAAATTCATTATTTCTTAAACCAAAAATATTTAGAAAAAAATTCTCGGACACGTCGATTTTTAATTTCAATTACCCACTTAATTTTTTCTTTTTTTTTGTTATGATGTCATCACTGTTTCCGTTATGACACCATCGATATATTTTTTAAATAGAACATCCTGTATATTTCTCCATTTCTGGATTTTGCTTTAACAGCTGATTCCAAATATGTCACACTTAGGGAGTAAAATTGATAAGTTGAAAGATACAGCCACTTAAAAAAAAATTAATAAAGAAAAAAGTAAAATAAACGTTTTTTATTAATTTTTGAGGTAGGCTAGTTTTTGTTTGATCGTTATCGTCTTTGACAGTGAATGACTTAATAATACTTTACTCCAGTAGGGGTTTCTCATCAACTGTCTTACGATGATTCGGCATGGTGATAGGCTAAGAACTCAATAAGAAGTATGCAATTTATTTAATACTAAATATCCAGAACGACCCATAACTCAATCGACAGTGAGTAAAATTGAAAAAAAAATTAGAGAGGCTGGTACGATGGAAGATTTACCCAAAACAGTTCACCCAGGTGTTGACGAGGATACAAAATTAAATATTTTACTGGCCGTTGAAGAAAATCCACATATCAGCGTTCGCCAGGTTAGTCACGATTATGATGTTATTAAAAGGTCAGTACATACAGTATTAAAATTAGAAAATATGTCATCCCTTTGAGATTCAGCTTGTGCAAGAACTAAGTCGTGATTATCCAGATCGGAGGATACAATTTTGTGAAACAATGATGAATACGTGCAATCCTTTTCTGATAAAAAATATTATTTTCTCCGATGAATGCACTTTCAAATTAAATGATGAAGTGAATCATCAGAATTGATACTGCGTAAGGGAAAACCCTCGATGGATGTGGGAGCAGCACACACAGTATCCACAAAAGGTAAATGTGTGGGAGGGAATTGTAAGAAATATAATCATTGGACCCTATTTTCGATGGAACTGTAAGCGGACTGGCATATCTCCAATTTTTAATGGGCTATCTTATCTCAACGTTATTAAATTTATTCCTCAGCAGAATTAATCCTGGAAATGTTGACGAATCAACAGGATGGTGCGGACGTTCGAAGGTATCTTGACAAAATATTTCTGAACAGGTGGATTGGTGGACGTGAACCCATTGAATGGCCACCAAGGTCACCGGACTTCAATCCATTAGATTATTTTCTGTTGGGCCATCTAAAAAACTTAGTTTATAAAACCAAACCGGAAAATATTGTTGATTTAAAAGAGAATTAGAACAGAAACAAACAATATTTCTCAGAAACTATAAACAAGGTTCACCAACACTTTATTCATCACTTAAGGTACTGTCAGCTAAAACAAGAAGTACAGTTCGAACATTTACTCTAAATTGTTTTTATTTTTAACTAGTGACTATATTATTTGTTCGAACAAAACATGAAAAATTAGTACGCGCAATTTAGTTACAAAAATGTCAATGCCAATAAGAAGAAATTTTTAAAATATATGACATGAATTATTATTGACAGTATCGAAGTACGCTGATAATTAATTATTTAAAAGTTTTAATGAAACATTTCAAGGTACGATATTAAAATTTAATTGAGATAAGTGAAGAATTAAATAGAATGATTTTTTTAGATCAGGATGATATATACTAGTTAAGAAAGTTATGTGCTAGACACATCAGATATTTATTTATACAACTATATTTTTTACTCTTTATTATATACCTTAATTTTTTAAAACCATTTATGTTAAGATGCTTCATTGTATATTTTATACATTGGCATTTTTTTATGTTATAATTTCAAGGTTTTTTCTACATAGAAAAGGAGTTCATATTTAGTGATAAATTAGTTTTAAGTCGCCTGGTCCCACCCGTAGGCGTGGGGATGTTTGGCTGGCTCTGAGCTTGGGTGTCTAGGTGGATGTGTTGTTATTTGTTAATGTTAAGTAAAGTTTTATTTGATATGATTGAGTCAAGTTTGCAGTTCCGTTCCTGTTCCCATCCAAACGTTTAATTTTATCCTCCGTGATTCAAAATATTCTGCAGATACCAATCGTTTTACTTCCATTGTGCTGCTATTCGTTATAAAATCGCGACAGATAAACAGGTTACTTTGTTTCTTAGTAACGTGACGAAGCGTTACCATAAAATAACAGTAAAAAAAAAAACGACCCATCCTTGTTGTATATAAGCGAACTCGTCTGGTCTGTAATGATGGTTATTAGCCAGAAACCGGTCCTTGGATGGCGTAGTGTGCCTTGTCCATAAAGGAGAGTTACGAAAAGAAGTAATTAAAAGATTTGTTTCAGTCATATATTATAGACCTGATTTTAACTACATATTTTTCAAGTGTTTTTTATATTTTTTCTACGATCATGCGAAAAGTAGGTCATTATTTACTAATTTTCTATGTAAAAAGTGACCCTTCATTGCATTAGTGAAAAAAAGTTGCACTCTACTGTCATATTGACAGATGGAACTTGCCTTAAAACATTGGATGTCAGTGTTATTAATATTTTATATCATTAATTCACCGCATCACATTGTTTCATTGCATCAGGGTAATATTATTAAAAACATCTCTTACAATATTCTTCATATTCTCTAGGTATGTTAAGAACTCTGAATTTTCAACAAAGCGGCAAATATTGTTGACAAGGAAGAAAAGTTGTAGTGGTAACAGATATTTTTCTCGCCTACTAGATAAGTTTCATTTTTAATAAAATAATATTTAAGCAGATTTAGTAACAAAATGAGGGATTGTAATAAGAGATGTAAACAATTTCTTTACGTTATCAGATGAAGAATTCAATACTCAATGTAATATGTAAAATCGAACCTAGGTTTATATGTGAAATATCAGAATTATTTGTAATTTTATATTATAGAACCCTTAAAAAAAGTTACTTCATATAAACAGAGAAAATAACTAATTTCAAGCTATTTTTGTACATAATACAATTAAGTAGTCCATAAAGAAACAATAAAACTTTAAAACTATACAGGGGACCATGATAAAAATGAGAAAGTTGCTATCATTTCCTTTGAAACTGGAAGTGAAAAATACTTTTCTTTTGTCAAATAATATATTTTATTTGTGTATTGACTATATGTAATATCATTTTTTTAATTTAAAAACAAATTAAGTTCCTCTTCTTGGTAAAAGTTAAAATATAGAGTGGAATGAAAAAAATAATATTAACTGAAAAATTTTTTTGTTAATTATTATTTACTAACTTTTACAAATCTTATCACAGATAAGTACAACATATATCCTTTTAAACAATTATTTTCCCGGCTATTTGCCAAAACGCTGAAACTTGGATTACAAAAAAGTTTCAGCGTTTTGGCAAATAGCCGGGAAAATAATTGTTTAAAAGGATATATGTTGTACTTATCTGTGATAAGATTTGTAAAAGTTAGTAAATAATAATTAACAAAAAAATTTTTCAGTTAATATTATTTTTTCATTCCACTCATTTTTTTAAGTTAAAAATCAAACTAAAAAAAAGGGGGAGAACCATTTCTCAGTGATATCCGGTATAATAAAAATATGACGAAAAAGATAACCTTGTAATAAAGATTCATTTATTTCCAAATGAAAATATACTGAATTTATTTTATGGTAAATTCTAAAATTGCTGTTAATTTTTATTTCAGTGCTTATAACTTTGCCATCATTTGACTAAACGGTTTTCAAAATACTTTTGAACTGATGTTAAAGCAGCTAGCGATAAACTTTCAGTATTAAATTTAATCATTTACCGCCCTTAACTGCTAATAAAAATCAGACAATTTATCATTGTGGGCTACTAGCAAAACAAACTATAATATAAGAGGATTGATACAAAATACAGTAATTAGCCAACTAGTTTAAATATACATTAGAGCTATAATGTGCAGCAGTATATTATCCTTAAAACCAAATAAAATGAATCCATCTCTTAGTGTCATTACATTGTTTGAAAAAAACATGATTATGTTTGTCAAGCAATCAAACTGTAATACAGGTAAAATATCTAATAAAGAAAGATAAATCGATTACCCATACCCAATATAAATACAGGTGTTTATCTTGGAAATGGATATGAAATTGGAATATCCATGTATACCAGAATTGAGTGACAAGGGTTTCCCATATGTACTATCTGTCACGCTGACAAAATAGGCAAATGATGTTATATAACCACCTGTTATGACTTCTAGGTTTTTCAGTCATTACATTATTCCTTAATAGCACACTGTGGAGACCGTATGTTGGTAATTCTGTTTCGTAGATGCTATCTTTGATTTATAGCAAATAACATTTGTTTTCACATAAAAGCCTTTTTAGTCTCAAAGGTACAATCAAAAATGATATCGGTCGACATCATAATGTGGATGTTACTTAAAAATTTATAAAGGCAGTATTATTGTTCTAACTTGCATACGTAATTTTTTACATAATGACTTTAAAATTACCTCAAATTACAGTGGAATTTACTTTTATTATCCAATGAAAGTAGTAAATTAAAATACTCTATTATCATTATTTGTTGACAAATTAGTTAATAATTCACAAGTTAATATCGATTTTTGTGTGATAGATGATAATTATTATTTTTATTATTGTCGCACTACTAAACAAGAGGTCCGTCTCGTTTCGATTTCGAGATATACTTAACTTTCTTATCATATTTCATAGTGGCAAGAAGGAGATAACATTTTTGTCTCATTTTATCTTGTTTTTCGAATTGAACTAACAATGAAAATAAATCAGTCTTAAATACATTGTGAAGTCGGTTGGAAATTTTGATGGAACGATACTAACATTTAAGTAGTTTCCACAAACACTAAAACACTCGGTACTATATTCGACTTGTGTTTCGCCAGATCTGAAAATGATTAAAACTCCGTTTTAATCGTCTTCAGATCTGGCAAAAGTCTGTTTTATTAATCTTCAGATCTGGCAAAACTCGTGTTTTGCCAGTCAAATATGATGATGCCATCTTAGTTGATGAAACACACATCGACTATAGTATAGTGTTTTTGCGTTTGTGGAAACAATGTCACTGTTAATGTCAAAAATATTCATTTAATTTGTTTAGTTAGTTTAAGTGTTCTATCGGAATGTTTTTAAAATTGCTTATTGACAGAAATATGATACGATTACAGGGTCTAAAGGTATACTTTTAAATACCCAGCACATCATAAAGTAATCAGTATATTATCATTCGTTTCAACATTTTCGGAGATTTTACTCTATTAATAATAATATTTCTGTCGGCTCGGTACTCGTTGCTCGGGTTACAAAAGAAAATAACCTTAAATTTTATTGCATTATTTGCAGAAAATGATATCAAGCAAATGGATACCTTTAACGCTGATGCAATGACGGGCTCATTTAATGGCATTTTTCATCATTTTTTTCCATACCTCGACCGCAACGTTGACAATTTCGTGAAGTATGTTTGCTCTATCCTTCAAGTAGCCCCATAGGAAAAGTTTGTAGCTGTCAAATCCGGCCAATCGGTAGCCAACCAAAGTCACTTTTTGAGATGAGACATGCAGGAAACATTTCTCAAAATGGTTCATAATTTTTGTTCCCAGGCGCCGTCCTGTTGAAATGATTTGGTTTCTAGGTCAAGTTCTTCCAATTTAGGCTGTAGATAGTTGTGGAGCATAGTCCTGTAGTGCTGACCAGTGACGGTAACGGTGTGACCTCGAAAAAATACGGGCATTACATCTGCTGCGTAAATGTCGCACCATATAGTTACTCATAACTCATGCAGCGGTTCTTCCTGGATGATTCTTGATTTCTCAGTTCCTCAGTAGTGGATGTTTTGCTTATTAATATCTGCAGTCAGGCTGTAATGCGCCTCGTCTCTCACGATTAATTTTTGAGCAAAATAGGCATATTGATTGTTAAGGTTTACGATAGTTTCACTGCAGTTTCTCTTTCGGTGTAAATCAGTCTAGTTCTCCGTGCCCTCATTAAATTTACTCCCGTGTATTTGGGATTATTTGCTTCATCTATGCCGCCGTTTCCATATTCTTATTCCATTTCCGCTGCCATTGTCCTATTACCTCCTCTCTCGCTGCTTGTATCACATGTCTTCTTCTGTACAGAGCTTTCTTCTCTCTTATCATTAGGTTGATGGTAGGCGTTCCCACTATCGCATGTAGTGCATTTGTGGATGTCGTGCTGTATGCTCTACATATTCTTTTCATCATTCTGCGCTGTACTTTTTCTAAAATGTTTCCATATTTTTTATTTACATTGGTCCGCCCTAGATTGGGCACCATACAACATGATGGAGTGTACAACAGAGCTTAGGATCTTCCTTTTGTTAGATCTCGAGCCCCCACATTCGGCATCAATCTGTTTAGAGCCATGGCTGCACGTTCCGCATTCTTGGACACTTCCTGTAAATGTTACCATCTTCATGTGTCTGTCAATAATCGCCCCAAAGCACTTTACACCTTCTCGAGATTCCACCGTTGCAACCTGTATGTCAATTATCAGGTTCGCTAGTTTTCTCCCTCCTTCTAGGATAACCCTCCTCAGTTTTATCAGTGCTAACCTTAGTCCCTTTCCTTCCTTCCACTCATTTATCATCTGTGTAAATAGTTTGTATTCGCCTGTACTCTGACTTCGTTCTTTTCCATTACTACAACATACCCAATAAGAGTGACTCCCACTGGTATCGGGACCGTCAGTACTCCATCGTAGTACACATTCCATAGATACGGTCCTAGAACAGAGCCCTGTGGCACCTCGCATATCAATCATCAAATTCTCATCTTTTACTATTAGCCATTGATTTTGCAAATACGACTTCACCATTCTAATTATATAAGGTGCTAGGTTTCTCCTTTCTAGTCGCCGTCTCCTTTTGTATCACTCCTATCACGTCTATGGTAAATATTCCAGCTCTGAAGCTGTATTAATGCTCTGCCAGTCCTTCTCCTGCTTCTACTTCCCTCATCATTCTTTCCAGTAACATATACTCCGATAGTTTATCTATCACGTTGAGCAGGCATAGGGGTTTATATGACACTTCTGTTTGTCTCTTTTTCGGCTTTTTTATTAATACTAGCCCCACAGTCTTCCATCATCCATTTTGGGAATTATTCTCTTCTAAGTAGCGCGTTTATCATGTCCAGACATTCATCTAGGTACTTTTTAACTTTGATTACTTCCAGCGCTAGTCCATTAGGACTGAAGTCTTTCCATTCTTAATTCTATCTGCCCTATTTCCTCGATGAATCTAGACACTGCCTAGTTTATCCCTTTTTACTTCCACACCATTATTAAATAAGTCGGAAAGAGTTCTTGTGCTGACCTGAGGACATCATTCAGGCTTTGAATTGGCCATTGTGTTCTTAACTTTCGCATAAAATACCTGTTTATACATGTCTTCCCCTCCATATGTACATGTCAAATTCTTCGCATACTTCTTTTCACGCTGCCACTTTCGTGGCTTTGATGGCTTTTTTAAGATCACCTACTGCTCCACGTATTCGCCATGTAACCTTCCTCTTTACTCCTCCGGGGATTCTTCCTTTCGGTTGGTTCGCATCCATCTTCTCCTTTTGGCATGGCAGTCTCTCCTCAAGTCTTCAATTCTTTGTAACCACGAGTACACCAGGAGTCTGCCAGCTTCCCGGCTCCGGTACTTTTCTTTGGGAAATGTTTCATTATACGCATCGGTCAGTGCCTTTTTGTAACATTCCGTGGTCACTTTATGCCATCTATGTCGCACTCAATGTACTGGTGGTCATTAAGGTTTTCGTCCTCGAGCAATCTCCATGCTTCCACCCATACCATTCTTTGCGTATTAATAGTGATGTTGATAATTATTGACTGGCTACTTTTTCGTACGGATGTTAGTGTATCTCACTGATTTAATATAAGATTTTTTCGGCTTTCCATTCTGCCACGGTCGCCCCTCTGTTGTCTTCACTTCTCGATCTCCATAGCGCAGATTTAGCTTTAAAATCCCCTCCACTCATCTCCATTCTGCACTTTTTAGGCTGGCCCGTGGTTCAAGGAGGTGCCTTTGGAACTACCTTATCAACAGATTTGGTGAAATGTAACATCCATAGATCACACTCCCGCAGTTCTACTTACACAGAGTCCTCACCCGCTCTCGTCTTTTTGATCTCAACTTGTTTATTCAGAATTATAATTGCCACATCTACGCTTGTACCAGTTTGTCTCACCCATCCTTCTTTTGTTCGGTCTGCTACGATAGCCATATCCAGTTGTTACATTCCAAAATCTCACAAAACTATACATTGCAAACCTCGTTCTTTATTTATTTTTGCCAAAAAATATCACTGTGCTATAGGCAACCAATAATACCTTTAGTTCTGCATTCCACCGCGGGAGACATTGTCATCATCCTTCTGGTATTTTGTGATTCATGTATATCAGAACATTTTTTGAAATATCGTTGTGGCATTCTTTCACTCCTGTATTATTATTGACTTTCTCCCAACCATTTGGATGCAATGATTTTTTTTTGTTGAAATTATACTATTTTACTAGTGTATATTAAAAATATCGCTACAATCACAACTATCTGCTTTAAGAAAAAATATATTAGTAACAGTTATGAGACATCTGTATGATGACACTCAGCCATTTTCACTTCCTAAAAGAATACAGGGTGGACAAAAAGGATTTTTTAAATTTACAATTGTTTTAACTTAATTTTTTGAAATGGAATACCCTGTATATTTGTGGACACTATAATGTAGGATTGCATGAAAAACGAACATTTTTTGTACGTACATTCCTATGGCCATTTGTGACCAATTTCACTTTATTGAACAATAGCTGCAAAATTCAGCAATAAAAATGAAGGTACTTTTCAAATAATTCAAGAGAAGGTATTATAATAAGCATGTTACATAATGCCAATAAAAACATCACACCAACAAAAAATCCAAAATTTTAAAGAAAGGAAAATAAAAGCTTTCTATTAGAGGTATCACTCCGGCAATTTTATGAACAGTAGAAACCTCCAAAGACGCATAGAAATGTGTGTCAATCAAAGTGGACAACATATGGAGTTCTTTTTATAATATATTCTCCTGAATTACAAAAAAAAATAATTTTTAATTTTTATCGCTGAATTTTGCAGTTATTTTTCTATAAATCGGAAATTGTTACAAATAGCCATAGGGATATACATACAAAAAATTTTTTGTTTTTCAATTCTACATCATATCGTCCAAAAATATACAGGGTGTTCCATTCGAGTGGTAAGGACACTTGCCTCTCACCCTGGAGTCCCGGGTTCGATCTCTGGTCGAAGAGCTAGGATTTTTTCTAAAACCAGAAATTAATCCCAGCATACTCGGATGTTGGGGTGTATCCATTTTCTCTGTGTAGCCTTCTCCCACACAAGGTACTCTGAATACTTTTTGTTACTTTATTTACAAAAATTCTAGCCTCTTTTCACCTTCCACATATTGCTATTTGTTGCTTTTTAATTTTTGTTTTGAATTTACCATAAATAAAATTTGTTTAAGTAACATAAATCTATATGAAACATTTACATTTTTTCAAAACAAAAATATAATTTAATATGCCTTAGCATGCAGTAGTCTACGGTATTAACATAATAATTCAAATTATATTCTAGTTACTGTTACTATTTAAAAGATATTAAATGTAATTTGTTTCTATGCGATAATCGTAAACCTGTTCCAGAATAAAATATATTTTTATTCTGACCCATCAGCTTCATTTTATAAACTTACATAGTTTGAACAACACGAGAAAATTGCATTCTGTTAACATGGGAGTTCGCTAAAAGTTCTTATTGGATTTAGTCAATTTAGGACAACTTCAGTCCGCCATTAGCTAGAGTAAAGAATGACATCAAATTGTCAATTAATGCATCAGTTCAAAACCAATTTTGAGTTCGCTCACGGCATCAACATGGCCGTTGTGATTCTGGATGGCTGCAAGGAACGAAACTCAAGAATACAGATAATCAAGAGTGCCAGTGTGACTAGGGGTGGATCTACAAAACGTTCTTCCCTTCTGATTCACTCTGCACCAGCTCAGTTATCTAAGAGGGGTGCATATAAACATCGGTTTACGGTGTTTACCCATGGCTTTATATGTAAGAAATCACAAAACTTCTCTCTAGTTTTCTACATACAGACACATCTATTGATTCAATATTAATATTAAACATTTAGAAATATAGACTAGATATATATATATATATATATATATATATATATATATATATATATATATATATATATATATATTATATATATATATATATATATATATATATATATATATATATATATATATATATATATATATATATATATATATATATATATATATATATATATAATATATATATATATATATATATATATATATATATATATATATATATATATATATCCATCCACAAACAAACAATACATTGAAATTGTTATTGTACTATGCTTTATAAATATGACTTAAGTTTTTAATTTCGTTTCTGGAGTTTATGCTGTTTCTATCTTTTTTTATATATGCTTGCTATTTAAACAGTCCTACCTTGCCCAAGTGGTTTCTTATTTTTGATAGATTATGAGGCAGACGATGAGTACCTATTAGAATGGAGATTACTTGGTAAAGGTGGGAGTGTGTAATGTGTTTTGAATGGTAAGCAACATTTCAATATAAAATTGGTATAGACTTATAATTTTACAACTTATTCTCCACATGCAGATCGATCTAAAACCATCCTTCTGAAAAAAATATAATTCTGCGAAGAATTATATTTATAAACACTAAAACAAACAATTTTAATGTTTAACCAAAATTACCATGATATAAATAAATTTT
Organism: Rhamnusium bicolor; assembly: GCA_029963845.1. Lineage (NCBI taxonomy): Eukaryota > Metazoa > Arthropoda > Insecta > Coleoptera > Cerambycidae > Rhamnusium > Rhamnusium bicolor. The sequence continues at coordinate 9,077 of JANEYF010004328.1, read as the reverse complement.
ATTTTATTTTTATAGTATATAAGTAATGTAAAATAATAATTATTGCGGATAAGATTAATTGCCCATTTTCATTATAATTCTATTCCATTCTAATTTTAAAGACTTTAATCATTTATAAATAAACTTTTTTATAGTTTATTTATCATATACCTGAAGATAGCTAAAATGTAAGCCGAAACTTAGTATAAAATAAAAATTTTTATAAATACAGTAAAATTGGACCTTTATTTTCCAAGAAAATAAAAATTCATATACCGGATGTAAATGCAGCTTGGCTCATATCCCCCTATTTTCATTGTTTATAGAAATAAATTGATGATATTTTGATATGTTGTTATACGCATAAAATTGTATTAGAATACATTATTTTTAATTTTTATGCCTTCCGGTTTCACAGGAAATTACCCCAACTTTCTTATTTTAAATGGAACACCCTGTAATATTTTTACATTTTTTGAATCTATGATAAATTTTGAATATAACAATGTACATTTTTCATTGATTTTTTATTTATTTATTTTTTAGCGAACATTTTAATTTTTGATTTACTGTTGTGATTTACAAAGAATGTTTCTGACGTGATTTCTTACTGTTTTATGGTAAATACTCTCTTACATAGGAGTCTTCAAAGGTGAGAAAATCGGTTTTTCTAAAAATGCATATTTGTCAAATACTGTTTTATTAAATTTAATGTCATAGGTATATTTTGTGCTTAGAAGTTTTAAAAACTCATAATTTTATTCATTATTTTGTCAAAATCTACCAATAAATTATGAATGGGTAGTAAAATTTTATTTGTATAAAATTGACATGATCATAATAATTATAATAAAAAAGTAGTTACTAGTGACCATAATAATTGAAAGGTAACCTCAATCCAAGCAGAGGCTTAAATCCATGTTTAAATAAATTAAAAGTCAAATCAAATAGGTAAAAGCGAAAAAAAAACAAATTACTTGCTCAATGACAGTAAACCTCTCCGTGCCCGACGCGAGCATTCTTAAACTCCGAAAACGCAAAATGAACTCTTCAGAATCCTAGTAAATTTATATTTATTCCGAATTTGTAAACATCTCTCCCCTTAATCCCCTCCTTTCCCCAACTGTAAATTTATAAGTTTGCTGATTCACTCTCAGCGCTTGCGCAGTACCTAAATAATAAAATATCGTAAATTTATAAATGGGCACAAATTATCCAACATGACATCTATCAATAATCCTTCAGTACTAACAAACGGTTGAATAACTATAGTATTTATAAATAAGGATAGTACTAATGGTGTGCGTTATTGATTTCGAAAAGTTGTAATTCAAAAATGCTTTTTGAATCACAATTATATTAAAAAAATCTAACATTAAATGGAATGACAATATTATATCACACAAACTGCTATTTCTATATTTGCATCTGTAAATGCAAGAAAGCTCACAAGATGTATTATACTGAGAATAAAAGCCATTAACTGTCAGATTGTTGATAAAATCAATGTTTGTTATCGCAGCACCAAAAACGTCTGTATAAAGCGGTGTTGTGCCGCCTAATAACACGGCAGCAACCGGATTGGCTCTATTATGTTCAAGATTGTATTACCGCACACAGATCTGCGCCTGACGTCTTGCTGAACTTGGCTCAGCTTGACGTACACGACCCCTAAGACTCGTAATATTCAGAGCCAGGATCCTTTGCTTCAATGCTTTATTGGTAATGTTAGTTATATTTTATATTGTTGAAAAAATAATAATTTATGAGTCAACAAAGTCAACATATATCAAATACATATATTGTAAATATTTTAACAGAATTTATTCTTCAGTAAATATTTGTGTTCTAGGGCATGAACATTGTAGGCGCTATAAATTTCTTGATTTTTTAATATTTAAATTAATTCATTTATAATACTTGCCTTATTCTTACTCATTCTGCACCTTATGGTTTTGATTGTTGGTAGAAATGTAATACACGCGACAGAAAAAGTCTCGGAGATAATTAACTGTACTATGCGACACCGAAATTAGAACACACAGTAAAACATAAAGAATTGACAGTTAGTGCTATCAGGTGAGAAAAGGCTGCTTATTTAGCTTATTTTTATAGTATTTCAAGTAAAGAGTTTTGGAAAGTTTTAAAAAATATTAATATTAAAACGAAGCAAGTAAATGATATTCCTCCTTTTCTAAATGATTCCGAAGAAATAGACATCTCCAGCTCTTCAGTATTTACTCCAGCTAATAATTGTTCTGAATCTGTACATGCATTTTTGACAAATAAATATGATGACTCAATATTGTTTAATTTCAGACTAGCTATTATAGATGAAATAAATTAAAATAATTTCGAATTTAAGCTCCAATGCTAGTGCCCGCGACGGAGTAAATGCTAAAATGTTAATGCTCTGGTCCCCTATTATTTGCACGCCTATTACCCACATTATAAACTGTTGCTTGGAAGCAGGATACTTTCCCGCTCAATGGAAATTTTCCTTAAGTAGACTAATCCCTAAATTAAAAAATTCCCAACAATATTCTGATCTTAGACCAATTGCCATTATACCAACGTTATCAAAAGTACTTGAGAAATTCACACAAATACAAATATGAGTATTATATGAACCATATTATTTCAGATTTTCAATCTGGTTTTTGTAACGACTATAGTACTACAACCGTCCTTGAAAATATAACTGACGATATTATTAGTACACTTGATAAGGGAAACACAACTGCACTTGTAATGTTAGACTTTTCGAATGATTTCGATACATTGATCATGATTTGCTATGTGCCAAACTCTAATACTGACACTACATCCACAAATTTCTTTAAAAATTATTTAAATAACCGTTTTCAAGTAGTTGTAATGGAAGAAGAAAATTCCCATGTCTGTCCCATTATATCAGGAGCTCCACAAGGTTCTGTTTTGGGACCAATTCTATTTTTAATATATACGACCGACATTTTTAAACATGTGAAACACTCAAAAGCATTATCCTACGCGGATGACAATTATCACTTTCTTTTTGTCCATTAGATATTGATGCAGTTTTAAACAAATTTAATGCTGATCTGAAATGCATTTCGGACTATTTAAAATACAACAATTTAAAATTAAATCCAGATAAATGCACCGTTTTGCAAGAAATTTAGAAAATTCAATAAAAAGTCCATTTTGCTATAAGCAATACTCCTTTGAAAATTGTAAATGGAATAAAATATTTAAACTTGATATCGAGCAGTAATACTTGTTTTACCAAACACGTATATATCTTTTGATAAAAAAAATGTTACATTGCATTAAAATTATTATATATTAATATAAGTGTTTTAAACTCTAAGATGAGAAAAAAACTTGCTGAAGCTCTAATGCTGCCAATATTACATTGCAATATAGTTTATTTTCCTTGTTTAGATAACTTAACAAAAAATGTTCTACCAACATATTCAAAATAGCTGCTATATATTTGTATTCAACTGAGAAAATTTGACCATATTTCACATAAAATAAAAGAACTTGGTTGCCTTAAAATAGAAAATCTATTTAAATATCACTTGTCCTTAATTGTGCATAAACTTCTTCATACTTCGGCGCCCTTGTACCTTCGAGACAAAATTAGTTTTAGGTATGATACCCACAATATCAATTTAAGATTTCTCACGAAACTTTTGTTTCTCAAATATCGATTAACTCTATATCGGCTGTCGTTTTCATATAACAAATTCCACAACTGTGCCAAATTGTATTTCTTTGAATTGCAGTGATTGTACTGTTACATATTTATTTTGATATATATACACTTTTTTATTACATAAATTTGTTTTTATTTTATAAATCTATTACATTTCATGTTTATAGATTTTCTTTCTTTTTTTTCTTTTCTGCTTTACAGTTCATTAAATTATTATTAATTTTCAATTGTAAGACATTATTTTGTATGTATATTATTCTCTATTTTTATTTACTATTTCTCAATTTCTATGTAATTTGTATTTTATTGTTTATCTCTTCTCCTATTTAGAGAAACTAAGTGTAATATTTTTTTCTCTGAATAAAGACACATTATTATTTTTCGGAATATCCGACGCCTCGCGAGAGTCGCGTCGGCGTATTAACTACAGCCACTTCCCACATCCTGTAGGGTTGGTGACTGTAGATACCAGAATCATGTGCCCTAAGCAGACGGGGACAGCCCAGAATGACCGCCTTCTGCATTTGGCTTGCCAGCCACTCGGCAGATTTTTGGCAGGCCGGTATGGTTTTCAGTTCGGAGAGCAGCGTAGGTTTTATCCCTCCGAGTACACCGATTATTAAGACGACCACTTTGACTGAGTAGCCTGGGTACAGCACTCGGAGCTCGTACCGGAGATCGCGGTATTTGGTCCGTTTCTCCTCCTCCTTCAAGGTGATGTTTTTCTTCGCAGGTGCCGAGAACTCGATGACATACATCACCTTGAGTTGATGGTCGAGGAGGACTATGTCAGGCTTGTTTGCTTGGATTAGCCTGACCATCGGGAACGAATAGTTCCAGTAAATCCGGAATTTCTTGTTCTCGACAACGGACTCAATATCTCCGGGGACGTAAAGCAGCACTGGTGTCTGGTCTACCCCGTACGAAGGCCTTAGATGGTAGTATAGCACTCATAACATCGCGTTATGTTGGTGAATGTAAACCGAAATCGCGTATACGGGGCATGCAGATAGTATCGCATGAGCGATTCCGACGGCCTGATGGCAGGTCCTGCAGATGATGTCAGGGACCGCTACACGCCACACGCAGCAACAGTAGACCAAGGTGTTGAAACACCATCTTGGCAGGCCATAATGAATCCCTCGGTCTCCTACTTAAGCCCCGCTGACCTTAGAAAGGCGAATGTCAGTCTGGTCGATAAACCCAGTGTTTCTATGTTCTTATAGAAGACACCATGCTGGGGTTTATCGACGTGCTGCCGAAACAGATTTATCTTGTTCGGCAGCTCTAATTTGGGCTCTTAGGCGATTTGGCTGAAGTTCAGTGACTGACTCTACATCAGCACCTCGCCGGCCATCTCGTTGGGATTTATAGGTTCCATTGCAATTAACATATAATTGAATCACATTTGAAGGAGTTGGAGCATCTGCTGCATCTGAATATTTTTGATTCCATAATTCAAATTCTCGTTTCAAAATTCTTTCGTTACTAAATGTTTCGAAAAATCGCTATTTGAATATAAATTGTGCAGTTTCAGAAACGACTGATAGTCCCGTTCTTAGTTTTTGAGTGTGGGCGAAGAAATAATACCTTAAGAAATTTAATAGTCTCCACTACAACACAGTGTGTAAAGCAAATTGACTATTTACACTGTTTGGTACTGATGAGCTTTGCTCCACCCTAATCTTGCAGTGCGATTCTATTTTGTGTTTTGAACTTGAGAATGCGACCGACGATGATGGGCTACGTGTAGATTCCTCTAAATGATAATATTGGCATAAATTATAAAATATTTATTTTAAGGGATACGGCTTTAGATCGATAGAGTACAACTTTGTACCGATAGATTATGTTTATTAATTTTTTAGTTAAAGGGCGATAACTTGGAGCCTTGGTCCCCTACCCCCACGGTTGCGCGTATGTCGAGAGTTAAGACTTGAGCAGTGTAAAAACGCGTCCAATGGGATAAAGAATAAAATTGGAAAGGGTTTATTGATGAATCCCGATTCTATTTTGGGCTCACGGTGGTTGCAGAAGAGTTTGCCGTCGACATGATGCAGAGAATAGTCATATTCAGTTGTGTGTGGAACGGAAGAAAATACTTACCCGCAGGGTTATGATATGAGATGTAATAGTACACGGAAGTAGGTCTTCTCTAATCTTCCTAGAAAGAAACAAGAATGCAAAAAGCACCAGTCAACGATTCGTGCTTGGCACCTGAGTTTGGATGCGCAATGATCTAAACTTTCACTTAAAATGGTTTGGTTCGTCTCTGTCCCACTCTCTGCTCCGTCATGTGCCAAACTACAATCGTTGAGTAGTACATTCACAGTGTCTTAGAACCGATTGTGTTATCGTATATTTACAGGTAGGAAAACTCTATTTTCCAGTAGGATAATGCCAGACTCCATATTGCTGTTATAACCAAGAGGTTCTTACAAGATGCTAATGTGAACGTTTTCCTACAGCCTGCAAATCACGTGACGTTTCGCCAATCGAATATTATGAGACATGATAGGCAGACTGTTAGCTAGGTTGATTATTGTATCACCATTCAACTTGTAGTGCTTACGATGAGATAGTTTGATAGCTTGGAATACAGGCACACAATGTTTCCATACATACTTTGAAATCTGTCATATATTTTCCACTTGATTCTGAAAAAAACAAATATTTTGCAAATATTTTACAAATTGTATAAAAATTATCTTGGGGAGACACACAATTTCAAATCACAATTTTTTTTGTCTGCAAAACTTATTCAATTAGTTTTGATAATTATGCATTAAAGTTTCGCTTTGGTCCCACGCTCCAATACTAAGGATACGGGAACCTAAATTTTACCAACCGCGACTGGTATATAATATAGTATGGGTACCGTAAGACATGGTAAATGAGAAAATCAAATATCTAACAGCGAAGACAGAACCATTCACACATCACATATATTAGACCATTCTTCTTTAGAATTTGTCTAACTGTCGTAGCACTTGAATTTATTACCGTAACAATTTAACTACTGAAAAATGTCGGATTTTCATTGGCTACAGCGCAAACCATGATTTTTAGCATTTCACGGTTATCATCGACAACAGGAGACATATGCAGCAATATTTCTCAAATATTTTGATGACCAATATCAGTAAATGCCATGTTTGTAATTATAATATAGGCTAAAAGGTGCCAAATTTCAATAGCCATATCTTTCAAAGTGTCAGACTCGTTGCCTTTGGGAAAAACAAATTAAATTAGGTATAGTCTTGCATCTATTACATTTTATTTCTATTTTATCTGGAAACTGCTTACCAATATTATAAGTTTATATTATTATAATTACTTTGTTTCTTAAAAACATTTAAAAAACAAAACATATTAAGATTTTTAAAATAGCCTTAACGACTATAACAAAAAAAATTTTAATTGTTAATTTTTTTGCAACTAAAATTTGTGAGCTGATATACTGCTAATTAAAATACCTATTTACGTTTATTACTCTCACAAATTTCAATTATAACAAAAATTAACAACTAAAATTGTATGAGAATATAGTCTGTAGAATAGGAGCAAAGTCCTGAAACCCAATATCATACAATGTTTGATTTTTTAAATATTTATCATTAAGGGTCGGTCTTTTAACCTCTGGGTAAGCTAACTAGATAATTAGAATGTGAATGTAGAATAAATAAAATGTTGTGAAACCAATTCTAATCTTCTAGTTTGTTAACAATAATTTAACCAAAGGTGAAAAGACCGGTCCTAAATCTAAATAGGTATAGTGACTCACAGTTAAATGCTTCTCACGATTGTGAAATTTCAACCTTAAGTATGGCTTTTTACAATAAAATAAAAAATTCTTCAAAATAAATGTACTAAATTTGAAGCTACTGAATAAAAGTATTTTAAAGAACATTATTTACTACATTTTAAATAATTTTTAGACGTATGAGAAAAAACGTATATGGAAAATAAAATTTTCTATTTAAGAAACATATTAATTCACATGTAATACAATCTCACGTTAAAAGTCGCCCTCAAATAAAGTTAACTACCCTAATAATCGGTTTTGAAACTTAACATTAATAGCCTTCATAATATGAGGGTGAGAGACTATTTTATATATTGGGTAGTGGTGGTCTGGCAAATAGAGGCCTGCTAATAAATTGGTAGCTATACACATCAACGTCACCGTGGTCTTCTTTGTTGTATCCAGCTAATCAGTCCTATGACGTGTAATTTGCCGTGACACGTGATGGTCACGTGACCACCAACGCTAGTCGCGATTGTTTAAAACTTGTTACAATGTTCTGCGTTGTTTGCTGTGTGACAGGACAGAGAAGGTTGTTGGTGGCTATTAGTGTTATATTACATTCACTGATATGTTTTGTGTCCATTCCGGTCCCCTGCAGAGCAATTTAAATTTTCTTAACGAAATTTTACCCAGTACCAAATATTTCAATTATATCAAATATCTTAATTAATTTTATTAAAATAATAATAAATAATAATGTTAATATACCGCTCATATATACTTATGTAATAGTGCGTCCGACTTCAATATCTTGAGTTCTATGATAGATAGAAACTTGATTTAAAAACAAGTAAACTAGACAAAAAATTCTATAACTGGAAATTGTTTTCGAATATACAAGGTGAGTCATGACGATTCTACAGGGTCAAGTAAAATTTTTTTTAAATGAAATGAAATGAAATATTTATATATATATATATATGTATATGTATATATATATATATATATATATATATATATATATATATATATATATATATATATATATATATATATATACATATATATATATATATATATATATATATATATATATATATATATATAATAATAATAATAATATTTATTTATAATTTTTGCAATGTTTTACAATAGACATAATATGTAATTAAATGCTACATTACAAATAAATATAAATTTACATCCATTTTAAGTTCGGAGACTTGCATATGGATGTGAGTTTAGATTATACACACAGATAGAAGTTTCTAAAAGTAACTTAATAATGTTGCAAAATTAATTATATTCCAGTAAAGAGACTGTTATAAAACTAGCCTAATGAACTATAATACAATATAATTAACTCAATTCCAATAAAGAGAATTCTGTAATTAATTGTTAGACTACTAATCCATAATTGTGCTCACACAACACCTGTCATTTACCCTCAACCACTTATTAACAAGTTTTTTAAACGAATGCAGATTTTTAGTATTTCTAATGTTTAGGGGCAAATTATTATACAACCTTTGACCTAAATAAATAAAGCATCTTCTTCCTGTCTCTTTTTTTTGCTACGCATGTTTTAACTAGTTTTTTCCCTTTTTTGCCTAGTGCTGTAATTATAGTCTAGAGAACATATATATA
>JANEYF010004327.1:0-11920 GCA_029963845.1 Rhamnusium bicolor | reverse complement strand
GAAACTTCTCGTATAGTCTAAATGCTACTATCCGACCGACATCATAGATGTCTCTGTGGCGGATAGCGACTTGTAAAGCAAGTACCGAGAGGCAGCGACCTCTAGCCAGGTGGACTAAACTACTGTTATTAAATATGATTTGAACGAAATAACTTAGTTGTCATAATTAATAACAGTAGTTTAGTCCACCTGGGCTAGAGGTAGCCGCTGTCGGTACTTGCTTTCAGCAAGTCGCTATCCGCCACAGAGACATCTATGATGTCGGTCGGATAGTAGCATGTAGACCATACGAGAAGTTTCATACCTCTCACCACTACTCAATTTACCTTAGTCAGTATATGACTAGCAGGTTGGCCACTATCATTTGTCTGTTCCATCACCTATGGCATACTGAGGAGAACAAATAAGTTCGAAACCGGTCTGTGTCTGGTTAGGAATTGACAAATGTTATTGGTTATCGATCTATCATGATTTGAAGGTGTAATCCAATGCAGGTCTGGGTATTTGCCCGCTGAGTAGTTGTTTCGTTCAAATCATATTTAATAATTCTAGAACATTGTATTTGGAAAACACAGAAGATACGTGAACTGTGTTAACGGAAAAAAGTTATAGACTCAAAACAAGACTTAATAGTGACATTTTGTGAAAGTTCTCGAACATTCCATTGCACAGTTAGTGGAGATAAGTGAATTTCGTCAACACAAAAGTAGTATAGACTCTAAATAAGACTTTTTATTACTCTTTCGAGATTTTTCTGGAACATTCGATTATTAAAATAGACGTAATAGATACATTTTATGGACATTATAGTTAGTAAATTTTATTTTGAACCGATTTACGTATCGTTAATGCCAATAACAAGAAGTATGGCGGAGAAACAAACACAGGACTTGCTAACAGCGTTATTAGAATGGATGAATGATCAAGAAAGAAAACGCCAGGAAGAGAAAGACGAACAAAGGAAAATTATGGAGGATCAGGAAAGAAGACGATAGAAAGGAAAAGAAGAACAAGACAGATATGACGGGAAGAAAAAAAGAACAGGAGAGAATACGACGGGAAGATGTAACGGTCCATTTTTAGATATAATTAACTTGCGTTTTATTTAATGTTAATTGCATAATTTGGTTTGAGGTCAACCTTAAAAATTCTAGAACCGACGACTAAATTGTAAATCTTTGATATTCTAAGCGACCACTGGACCTTTAGTGCACCAGCGAGAACACTGCGGCGTGTGGGGACAAGGGGGAACGCTTTTACTAAAGACGGTTAGGTTTTTGAAGGCAGAAGCTCGGAGGCCTCTGCACCGAGTAGGTGTGTTGATGTACGTTACCTTTACCTTTACGTTTGAAGACAAGACTGGGGCTTGAAGTGAGTTAGTTGTGTGCGTTGCTGGCATTACATTCGAGATTTGGTCTGGCTGAAAGTTATGGTTCTGGAGTTACTAAGTATGAAGCCTAAGAAAGATATTCTATGAGCTGGTAAGGTGATCTTACTTCTAATTATTGTCACATAGGTACCTATTAAATAGTAAATAGCCAGCTTCCGCTCCGAGTGCGAGCTGGAAATTTGATAACTAAAATTTTCATCAACAAGCTGCTTTGCCGATCTATCTAAAGGTGGAGAAAGCCTCCTAGAGTTTTAATTTTGCTCTTGAACTGTGCGAGACGATGTTATGAAAAGTAACCGTTCTTTCCCCTTTCAACGGCACTAGTGCGTGTAGTTTTTTAGACGTTTAAAATATGTAATTTTTTAGACTTGTATAATTACAAAAACGAAAAAAGAAGGGCGGGTGGAGCCCTACACAAACTCCTTCAGTGAATTCAAAATAGGATTTTTGTGGTTTTTAGTATTAAGTTGTTGAAGGGTTTATTACTTGTTGACCACGCCCTGAATGAGCCTTTTTTTTGTATGATAACTTATGAATATATGTATTTTTTTATATTGTTGTTTCATTTGAGAACTGCAGTAAAGTTAATTAAAATAGCGAGGGCAAAACTCCTCGTTATAAAGTGATAGACGAACAAAGAAAAATTATGGGAGATCAAGAAAGAAAGCGGCAAGTAGAAAAAGAAGAACAGGAAAGAAGACGCCAAGAAGGAAAAGAAAACTTGAGAGAAATTATGGAGGGCGTGGAAATAAAACGACAGGAGAAAAACGAAGATATGACGAGAAGTCTAGAGGAACATCAGGCAGCCATTTTCTCACTCACTGAAAACTTTAAAGCAGATGTTATAGAGAAAGTCGGTGAAATGGAAGAAATTGTATTTATATTACATATTACTCCACTTATTTAATTAGTAAGTTAAAATAGGTTTCGCTTAAATTTTCCTATATCAATGCGATTGCTTATTGCCTATGTCTTTTTAATTTAATTTATTGTTATTATTTAATTTTATTTCCCTAAATGGAATAAGCAGTATAGAAGATCGCAAGCTTATGCGAACATTGACATATTTGTGCATAGTTTGTTTATTTATTTAGTCTCTAAAACGACTGTATATTGTTAATTTGAACTAATTTGCATAATAATTAATATTCTATTCTATTATTGTGTTCTATAATACGGGAGATCAAATTCATTTAAATTTTAGTGACCAAATTGGCTACTTTTTTAAAATATGAAAAATGGAAAAAGAAACATTTCGTAATAGAAGGAATACACACACTTTATATTGTATATTATTTCTGTTAAGTTTTACAGTTTACTGACAGTAGTGAAGCAAATAAATGTCAGTGTTTCAGGTTTACTAAATTGACGTTAATTAATGTCACTTATTTTTAAATTAAATCAAAATTAAGCCATCCATATACAGGGTGATTCAGCTAAAACGCCCCAGGCCGATTACTCGGAAACTAAGAAATATATTGAATTTCTGTAAACGCCAATAAATAGATACTCTTAATAACTATATAATGAAGTTCAAACAACGTGCTTGCCGATTACGGTATGAGCGTCGCGACGCCGGGAAAAATTTTTAGGTGACAGGAAGTTTGAAAATATATGATTCTAGTAGTACATTCAATTCTAAGGCTTCTTTGCCTTACGCACATTTTCATTTAAATATGTAGTTTTTAAACTATAACAAATTTTAATGTCAAACGTCCATAATTTTTATACTCGCATTGAAACAATCTGTCACTGCAATACAAGTGACGAAAAATTTTTATATTTTGTAATATTTACTTGTAAAAAAAGGCAATATTAGGGTTCAACACAATAATTCCGAAAAACTGGATATGATTATTATTTATGGTGAATGTGACAGAAACTCAAGAGAGGCTGCAAGGCTTTACAGGCGACGTTACTCAGATCGAAGACAACCAGATCATAAAACATTTTTAAATTTAAAGAAAAATTTGCTACAATATGGAAGCTTCGATAAAGGCAAGCGTGAACGTGTACGAAGAATTAGGAAATAATTGTAATACGGCGGAAGTTCTACAGTGTGTTGATAACAATCCTCATATTTCAATAAGAAGTGTTGAAGAGGCCACTGGCATTTCATTTTCCTCTTGTCAATGAATTCTTTCTGATAACAAATTTTATCCCATTCAAGTGCATCCTGTTCATCATTTGCGTACTGAAGATTCACAAAGAAGATTAGATTTTATCTCCCGCTTATCAATACTGTATGCGCAAGATAATACATTACTACGAAATATGAAAGTCGTTTTCACAATAATGGTATGGTAAATAGACATAATTGCCATTATTGGTCAGATGATAATCCAAAATGGACCAGAATAACCCATAACCAAAATGTTTTTTTTTATCAATGTTTGGTGTGGCATTTTAAATGGGAATTTAATAGGACCGTATTTATATGATGGTATATTAAATAGCCAGCGATACCTAAATTTCCTGCGTAACGAGATTCCAGCATTATTAGAGGATGTTCCCATCAATGTGCGGCTTAATATGTGGTTTCAACAGGACGGTGCACCGCCGCACACTGTAAGAATTGTTTCGAATTATTTAGACACTGTTTTTACACAGAAATGAATAGGAGCAAATGGACCACTTCGTTGGCCCGCTCGGTCACCTGATTTAACCCCACCTGATTCTTTCTTGTGGGATTACTTAAAAAATATGGTTTATGAGGAACCAATACAAGACATGGCTGATTTGCAAAATAAAATTTATGCCAGTTGTGCAGCCATTAGCCGAAACACTTTATTAGCTGTCTGTGATTCGGCACTTAGACGTCGTTATGACATGTGCATTTATCAAAACGGGGGATTTTCGAAAATTTGCTTTAGTTTTATTTCTTTTAAAATCATAAAACTAGGCCTTGTGTTTATGTTTTCAGGAATAAATGTTAAAAAAACGTAATTATTTTATCATTTTAGTGTTGTATTAGTGTTATTAATGGTAACAATAACAATATTATAAGAAATTCTATTCAATGCGATTATAAAAATTATGGACGTTTGACATTAAAATTTCTTATAATTTAAAAACTACTTATTTAAATGAATATGTGCGTGAGAAAAAAAGCCTTAGAATTGAATGTACTACTAGAATCATACATTTTCAAACTTCCTGTCACCAAAAAATTTTTTCTCGGCGTCGCGACGCTCATACGGTAATCGGCAAGCACGTCGTTTGAACTTCAATATATAGTCAGTAGGAGTATTTATTTATTGACGTTTACAGAATTCAATATCTTGCTTAGTTTCCGAGTAATCGGCCTGGGGAGTTTTGGCTGAATCACCCTGTATGTATATTATACAGATATATCGTTTTTAAAAACACAATGTGTTTGTTACTTTTTAAAATAACGTAATTATAACTGACAACATTTTTATACACAGTTCAACAACTAATTATAGTAGTTTAGTTTACTTGGGAATATTTTCTTTTTTTGAAATAAATATGATTATTATTATTAAATAGGCACAGTTGTCATTAACTTTTACGAAGTAACCGTCATTGGATGGAAGAGCTTAAGACACCCTGATACGCTATATTGTACCTGTAAAAAGAGATATAAAGTAAATTAATGATCAAATTTTACCCTGTTAAGCTAAAGCGACGTTTTTTCCTTTTACCATACACTCTTACGATATGAAATTTTCATTCGTAAACTGGCAGATTTGTTTTCCATGCACACATCAAACAGTTTCCGATTCACAGAAGTAATTTGCAATTTTTGCTTTATCAGAGTTACCCATCGTATCTAGTTTTAGATATCGGAAAATAAACTCGGCACTCTCGTGAACCAACCCTTGCTTCAAAATAACGAACCCTCGTTCTATTTCAAACAAGTTTCGCGCTAACAGGTTTCCCTAATAGACTTGAATACGGCAAGCATATCACCGTTCAAGATGAGGAAAGGTGACGTGACAACCTAAAACATGTGTAAGCCTTGAACTCCTTAATGGACTAATTAGGAAAATATTTAAACTTTCGGTTAATATTTAATAAATAGCAATGCTATCCTGCGGCCACAGTCGTAAGTGCAGAGAACTTCAACTAATTATTTATGTCGTATACCTTGGACATTGATGATAACGATCAGTTGAACGGGCGACCATACGTTTTGCATACAATGTCTTGTATGAAATATAAAACTCTGAAAAAAAACATTTAAAATGTGCAGAACACATACGTATGGCACATTTTCATATTTACATCTTCACGTGCACGTCACAACGTATAAGCTGCCGAAATAATTAGAACAGATAGCAACGCGTGGTCATATGACATCACTGCCAATGTCATTTCATACTGAAAAGGTACAACACTGTTTAGATTCATACAGAAAAAAAGGCAACGAACTATTTTATCGCATTTTCTAATTGCAGTTGTGATGTGCACACCAAGATCCGTTGATTCTAGTATATACCGGGTGTAACTGGATCATGGTACACCCCCTTTTCTCCTTTACTTTTTAAGATAATTGATTGAAATTTGGGATATCTTATATACATAATAAGCAGCACTTTTTGATATACAAGTGATTTTTTCTCACTTCTAGTTTCGCCGGAAGTGACACTAACTTTGGATTTTTAAATGGAACACCCTGTATATTATTGCATTTTTGAATTCTGCATAATCTTCTGAATCCAACGATACCAAATAAGCAGGGTTGGAAGAAATCATGATTTTTTTTAAAAATCAAAAATCAATGATTTTTATTTAAAAAAATAAAAAAAATCAGGTTTTTTGATTTTTTTGATTTTTTTTTCAGTTCTCTAATTTTTTGAAAATAAATATGATTTTTTCCATACACTATTTTTTTGTATTCTCTAACTACCAATTTGCACATATAAATTATTCACGTCACTGGAAAAATTCTCTATATGGTCTATATTTTCATACAAACAATAAAAAAATCAGCATTTTCCTGTTCTGACAAGCTTGGTGGTCGGTTTCATTAATTTCACTGAAGTGTAAAATAAAAAAGAGCGGAACCAAGAAAAACGAAATTTGGGATTATTTTGTAAAAAAAAAACAGAAAAAGGAAAAAACCAGTAACAGAGCGGTGTGTAAAAATTGTAAATAAGAAATGCAAGGGATTGTTCAAAGATTAAAAGGCCATCATGAAAAGTGCAGGAAGTTGATTTAACTGCAGGTATTCTAAATCTAAATAACTGTTTATTTTATTTAAGGGGATCTTTATAATGTACATTTAAGAAGGTAACTTTTGTTTTATATGTGTAACCTAACTGTTCTTTTTCTTCTTTTTATTTGAATTTTTTTTTCAGTTTAATTTGTATCTAGCTTTTAAATAAACTATACTTTTTATTTGAATTTTCTGAAGTTTGATTTACTGGCTTTACACAACTTGATTTAAATTTAAAAAAATCAGTTGATTTAAATCATGATTTAAATCCCGATTTAAATCAAATTGATTTAAATCGTTACAACCCTGCAAATAAGTGACACTTTAAACGTCAATATTTTTTATAATATAGTTTTTAGTTTTCCATTTAACTGTGCCATGACGGATCCGATTTAATCTAAATGACCCGTGTAATGCTAGAAAAATCGAAATCCCTTCAAAAATACTAAATTACGCGATTTATGAGCAAATAAATTTCATTAAAATGGTTTTTGGGGAAAAATTCAATTTTTTTCAAATGGAGCTATATTGGTACCGAGATATCATTTATTAGTACTAGTAATAAGGAATGTATTCATATGTCGTATTAAAATATGCGATAAATACAACACAAAATTACATCTAAAAGAAAATAAGAAAATACAATTTTGTTCTAATTAAATGTTAAGAAGTAACTAAGGTGGCTTTGAAAACAATGATATTTTAGCATGTCAAACATTTGTTGGTTTACCGGTGTTTTTGTTGTGTCTTTAAAAATTGTTTAAAATTCTTGTTAATTGTGTTTAAAATGCTGCAAATTTATACAAGAGATGAAAAAGTGGACATGTTAATTATTTATGGGGAATGTAGAAAAAACGCCGTTGCGACTAGATACCTTTATGCCCATCGATATCCTGATAGACAATGTCCAGCGAGAAATTATTTTAATCGTCTTGAAAATCAATTCCGAAGTGAGCCTAACAATGATCCCGAGGAAAATTTCATTCTTGACGAAGGAACGGAAATTGATGCTTTGGCTCGAGTAGTAGCTGATAAGACTGTTTCTTTGAGGCAAATTGGATTTGAATTAGAAATCAGTCACTAAACAGTAAGATTTTGCACGAATACCACTATAAATCTTTTAAATACCAATTGCACCAGCACTTGTACGAAAATGATTACGACCGTACGATGGAATATTGCAATTGGATTTTGCAGAATAACTTGCAGCCAAACAATGATTTTTTGGGAATGATTTTATTTTCGGACGAGTCTAGGTTTACAAATTTGGGATTATTTAACCGACAGAATACAAAATATTGGTCACAAGAAAATCAAAATTTATTACGGGAGGGTAACTTACAATGTTTGGCTTGGAGTAATCGATAGTAGAATCATTGGTCCAATAATATTTGAAGGACCCCTGACTGGTGCGAGATACTTGGGATTTCTGCAAAATGCAATTGAGGATAGTTTAGCTGAATTACCTTTCCATTTACGACAGGGAATGTATTTCCAACAAGATGGCGCTCCTCTTCATAATTCAAGGATAGTAATTGATTACCTTCAACGAAGATTCGAAAAAAACGTAATTTCAACGAATGGTCCTGTGAGGTGGCCTCCAAGGTCACCTGATTTAACACCCTTGATTACTTTGTTTGGGGTCATTTAAAAAATATTGTCTACACAACCGTCGTTAGAACCCGCGAAGACCTGGAGCTACCAGTAAGACGCGCAATTAATAGCATAACGGCCGGCGGCCCAGCAATTGGCGAACGTTCTCCGAGAAACAGCTATGCTAGTTCAGAAGTGCATTGACGTTAATGGACAGCATTTTGAACAACTGTTGTAATGTTTTGTGTTCATTTTTTGTATTCCAAAGCCACATTATGTATAACAAGGTAATTAGAAAAAAATTGTGTTTTCTTATTTTCTTTTAGCTGAAAGAAAATCGAAATTTAGTGTCACTTCCCGCGAAACCGGAAGTGAAAGGAAATCACTTTTTATGTCAAAAAAATGCTGCTTATTATGTATATAAGATATCCCAAATTTCAATCAATTATCTTCAAAAGTATAGGAGAAAAGGGGGTGTACCATGATAATGTTACACCCGGTATGTTGCGAGTCGACTATAACTTACGGGTTTTTTCTATAAAATTCGAAGTCTGATAGTTATTCAAAGAATGCTCTGTAGGCAAACATAAAGTCTCCAGGGTGTGAGCGGTGGAATCAGAATTAAATCTATTTTTTATTTGTTTTTGTAGAGCACCACAGTTTTATTAGTTTAAACTTAATAATAATAACTTGATATTATTTACAACAAAGATAAAGTACATCTCCAGCTAAAACTGGAAAAGCGGTGGGGTTGATTTTAAACTGGAATTACTTATCGTATTTGTAGGGTTCCATCTAAATTTCAATGTGCTATAAGTAGGTTACAAAATAAGTTCTGATACTTATTTTGAGTTTTATTTAAATTTTTGAGTTTATCATACATTAACTTAAAAATAAAACAGTCTTCGTAACACTAGTTAACATAATTAATTAACTTTCCATATTTGAGTAATAGTTTACAACTCTGGTCAGTACAACCACAAGAAATAACAGGGTGTCTTTACGAATAGAAATATAACTAAAGCATTAATACAGCACTAGGTTTAATCTAGCTGGTAAAAGGGAAAAACGTAAATTCGCTAACTTATGTAATGTATGTAAGACACCGCTACAAAACTCCAAACAAAACAGAAAAAAATACGCCGCCAAAAATAGGAACGACACGTAATGCACTATTGTCATGTCATTCAAGGTAGTTCTTATACCTTACACGAAGTACTGCTTGGAACTCTTGCATTGGATCTTTGTCGTTGAAGTAAAATTGGCTGTATTTACAGGTGGTAATGCAACGTTAGATAAAGTTCTCCAC
Organism: Rhamnusium bicolor; assembly: GCA_029963845.1. NCBI lineage: Eukaryota > Metazoa > Arthropoda > Insecta > Coleoptera > Cerambycidae > Rhamnusium > Rhamnusium bicolor. The sequence goes on along the minus strand of JANEYF010004327.1, from coordinate 2,446 downwards.
AGGAGACAAATTTTATAATCGTATCTTCAAAGACTCTGAACTTACAAAGTTACTCACTATACATTAAACAACATTAATTAATAACCCTTAATCAAATACATCTCGGGTACCAAATCAAACTGCCTCTCTCTACAACGTCCTGCCCAGTTCTCTCCTCAAGCCATCTTGTCATTACGGCTGTGACGCGCTCCCTCGCTATCGTGGTATATAATAAACCCAAATTTTCCATTATGTCAACTACGGGGCCATTAAAAAGTGGACCGTTACACGATAAAACAAATAGTGAATCTCAAACTGAATCGTGTGAATAACAAACAAATAATAACAAACATATGCTGCTAAAGGCCCATCCAGTAAAAAATTTAGATATAAAGAACTCTAATTACAAATTAAGAAATTGTCATAACTTGCCTGTTCCTAAAATGTTAGAAACTGCAGGGCAGCGTAGCAGCTATTTTTTATCGCCAAGAGCATTTAATTCACTCCCACCTACTATAAAACAGATTCAGCCTAAACATAAATTTAAAAAAACTAGTATACAACACATATTATCTTTGGACAGAAAAGTGATACTTTTCCAGATTGATTTAAAAAATGTTGTCTAGGTTAAACATTCAAATTTTAAATAATACAATTCTATAAAATTTAAATTAGACAATACTTACCAGACTGATTAGTGCTTCATCACCTTCTGAGTATCTTTTAACATGCATATATATGCATGTATGTGTATGTATTCATGAGCGTATAAGTATGTGTGTGTGCATGTGTAGGTGTGGGAGTGTGCATGTGTGAGGATGGATGTATGTATAGGTTTAAACATATGTGGGTATAAATTACATTTGCTTATTCTCTTGTTTCATGTATTTAAATATATGTATATGCATTTATACCTAATAAAGCCCGAATACTATTATTATCACTAATTTTACATTATACTATAATACACAATCAAGTGTTATTGTAACCAATGAAATTTTGTATTCTTTTTGTAAATAAATATATATTGTCTATCTTAACTTAACTATATATCATATATATGTGTGTGTGTATATAATATGTATCTGAGGACGTTTCAAAGTATGTATTAATGTATTTGCATGCATGTATGTGTGCATATGTACATGTGTATGAAATGTGCTTTATCACATATATTATATATTGTCTAAAATTATTGCTATTATTTTATTTTTTAAGATTATTGTATTGTATATGTTTATATACTAGTATATAGGTGTGTATATGCTTGTATATGTATGTGTGTATATGTGTGTGTATGTATATGTGTGTATATGTGTATGTATGTATATGTGTATATGTATGTGTATATATATATATATATATATATATATATATATATATATATATATATATATATATATATATATATATATATGTATATGTATGTGTGTATATATGTGTGTGTATGTATATATGACTGTATGCATGTATACATGTATATCGGTATGTATATGAATATAATCAAATGTACTATCCCACGCTCAAATATCTTTGATATTTTGTGGTGTACCATGTTTATTTGTATAATGCAATTATAATTTCATTTATGTATTGTATGTATATATTAAAAATAAACATTATTCTATTCTATTCTATTCTATTCTATATTTAAAAGTGCATTCCAAAAAAATTAAAAAATAAGGATTAAGATAACAAAAAATACATAAATTGTTATCAGTAACTGCATTAATATTCAAAAATTAAATAACACTGACTTATGTATTTTTGTTATCTTAATCCTTATTTTTAATTTTAAATGCACTTTTAAATATAGAGGAATAGAATAGAATAATGTTTATTTTAATATATACATAAATTATAATTGCATTATACAAATTAAAGCTGTACACCATTAAAATATCAAAGATATTTGAGCGTGGATAGTACATTTGATTATTCATATATTAGCCGATATAAGCATATACATGCATTAAAATAGCCATATATATATTTTTACACACACATATATACACATACATATATATATATATATATATATATATATATATATATATATATATATATATATATATATATATATATATATATATATATATATATATATATATATATATATATATATATATATATATATATATATATATATATATATATATATAGTATATATATATATATATATATATATATATATATATATATATATATATATATATATATATATATATATATATATGTATATGTATGTGTGTATATATGTGTGTGTATGTATATATGATTGTATGCATGTATACATGTATATCGGTATGTATATGAATATAATCAAATGTACTATCCCACGCTCAAATATCTTTGATATTTTGTGGGTGTACCATGTTTATTTGTATAATGCAATTATAATTTCATTTATGTATTGTATGTATATATTAAAAATAAACATTATTCTATTCTATTCTATTCTATTCTA